>WEKY01030396.1:11271-37751 GCA_013390045.1 Picathartes gymnocephalus
GAGGAATCTTGGAGTAACCTTTTTTTAGACAGACATGAAGCAAATTACATCAAAAAACAAAAGGCTAATGTAACCATTTTTAAGCAAATAATTGATTACAGTTGTGGTTTTTTTGTTTATCCTCTATAAACAAAATGTAATACTCTGAAAAAGGAAAAAGAAAATTAGAAGCATATTAGAGTTAAATTGCACTTCCAGTTGAGACATATTTATCCAGGCAGATAGAGCCATTCATCCAGTAAAAAAGGGCTTTTGTAACCCTTTAGGATCATGCTCATCATTGTTTTAATGCTTTTACAAAGTTCAGTGCACCACATTTCACAGGCTATAACCCTACCCTTACCTAAACTTCTACCCTGAATTAAAATTCAGGTTTATCAAGACAACGAAGTTATTGAATCTTCAGCTCTGTTCTGAGCCTAGACTTTATTGAACTCCTCCGTACAAATTCAGTGTTTTACAGTTTACTTTTTGTTTGAGGTCTCAGCATATCTAATTTATCTGACATTCAGACACCACAATTATCTGTGGAATACAGCATTTCTGCATGTAATGGGTAATGTGACACATGCAAATGTTTTCTGTCCATAAATAGCTGCAACAGTAGTAGAGATACCACTGTAATTATAACTTGGAAAATGAAGTGGATGACAGCATAATATAAACAGATAACAACTTAGGCTACTTACTTAGAGCTCGCTTTTTGTAGAATTCAGCTATCACTGTCATAAAAAGGCAAGACCAAATGTCCTTTTCGACATTGGAGCTGTGCAGGTTTTTTTCATCTCCAGCCCTACATTAGAAAAGGCTTTCTACAGCACTTATTACAAGAAAACAAAATAAAATCTGGGCTAATACCTACAGGTCATAGTATTTAATTGAATACCTAGTGGATTTGTCGTTTTTTTCCTGTAAACCATAAATATGGAAATGCCCAAGGACTTCTTTGGAAGATGAGAGAAGAATGGTGCTCTTCACATAGTGTTTTGTGCCATTGGAAAAGTCCTGACATCAAATTTTTTCTAAACAGTCAGCAGAATTTCCTTGCTTGTCATTCTCTTAGGATTTGTTTTGTTTTACACTGAGGCAGTACAGCATTCTTCACTAATGGGTATTTTTTCCCAAAATTTCCAGCAGATTAAGACCTTGGGAAGGACTTTGGAAAGTTCTGGTCATGGAACATCTCCATTATTTCACAGGGGACAAACACCAGTGCCAGCCACGTGATGGAAAACGCAGAAAAATGAGACATCTGACAGGACCCTTGAGCTGGGAACGGTTTCATTTTGCTGACTGCCTCAGGATGGGGAAAAAAAAAAAAAAACCACAAACAAAACCTTTTCTTATTCTTAGATATATTTGCACTTTCCCCGTGGGTTTCCATGAACTTTCTGCATAGCAAAATGCAGGTGTGAGAGCCACCAACAGGTTAAAGGTACCTGCTGAGGGAAGGGTTTTTTTCTTTTTCCTGCTGATATTTTGGCAGTGGCATTTAGCAGAGCTTCACTGGGTGCTCCATGAACCCGGGACACAGCAAAGTGGCAGTTGCCTCTGGCACTCAGCGCTTGTCACCAGAGCCCTGATGATCAATGTTTCATTTGCCCTTCATGTCAGGGAGGTTGTTACACATTTTTGGCGATCAGATGTGAAACTTTCCTCCAGTTTGAAAGCATTAATACAACCACCGGGATTAACAGGAGACGCTGGCGGTAAGAAAAAAGGGGCAGAGGAATGGCACTTGCTTTGAAAATCAGCCAGCAGCAGGAGCAATCCCAAAAATCGTCAAAGTCCCTCCTGCCTTGTCAGTCTGCTCCTGGCACCACAGATCTAAGAGGAGATGGGATGTTTTTTTTCCACTGGATACCAGTGATTGTGCAGCTGTCCGAGCTGTGAGCCTGAAGAGAGAATCCTACACCAGCCTTGTGTTCGTGCCTGCTCAGGCTGATGTGCACAGCTGAGTTTAATTTTTAAAATAACAGTATGTGCCAATGGTTTCAGGAGGCCTGGTGGCCAGAGACCTTTCCTGGCAGGTGAGTTGGGATGTGGCTGCCTCATCTTGAGCAACAAAGTGATCCATTGAGAGACTGAGGGTCTGGAGCATGTCCAGGGAAGGGGTTGGGGCCCCAGGAGGGGCTGAGAGAGCTGGGAAAGGGGCTCGGCCTGGAGCAAAGGAGGCTCAGGGCGGACCTTGTGGCTCTGCACAACTCCCTGCCAGGAGGGGGCAGCTGGGGGGGATGGGCTCTGCTCCCAGGGAACAGGGACAGACAAGAGGAAGAAGCTTCAAGTCCAAAAGTGAAGGTTTAGATTGGATACTGGGAAAAGTTTCTTCACCTGAAGTGTTGTCAAACACTGGAACAGGCTGCCAAGGGAAGTGGTGGGGTCACTATCCTGGGGGGATTTAAAACACCTGTGGATTTGGCACCCAGGGGCGTGTGATTGTTGGCAGCGCTGGCTTAATTGTTGAATTAAATGATCTTGGAGGTCTTTTCCAACCTAAATTATTCAGTAGCGTGGCTGTGAGTTTTTTGGGGTTACTGATGGCAGTGCCTTCAGGGTCTAGGTTTGTAGCAGGTTACTTAGGGCTCAGCTTACTGGTAGTTGCCAGTGAGATGCTGTTTCATTAGAGCATCTCAACAATACTTATGGCAGCCAAGCCTTTTCTCATGGAAGTCACTACCTATTTTTGCTGCTTTAATCATCTGTGATACTCTTAGCAAAGCTGACTGAATGGCTCAAGATGAGCCAGTAATGCAACAAACTGTCTCACATCGGTTGCATCTCCAGTATCTGTCACACATACCTGTTCTGCAGTGTTTTGAGATGGATTTCTACATAGACAAACACAGAAATACACACACAACATGTGTGGTTTCTCTCATGTTTTGCAACTTTAGGTTGACTGCAAACATTACTCCACAGTTTCCAAAGATTTTCTTCCCTGTTAAAAAAAAAAAAAAAAGAAAAAAAGTAGAGTATCAAAAAGACTGATGATGATAATATAATATCCCCTTCTCAAACTGTTACAATTCTATGTTTACAGAAATATTCATCTATGATCTAGGCAAAAGACTATATAATAAATATCAGATATCTCTGGATCTTTTGCTATTGAGAGTACAAAGGAAAACCCCACTTCTATGACAAAGGACACCGATCTTCAGAAAATTGCAGACTCTTACTAAAAAACAAGCATTCTTTCATTTTTCAGAGTGTACACAAAAGCAAACACAGAAAAAAAAAAAAAAAGAACAGTTAATTGCAGTCAATATGGCATTTACCTTTATTGCACACAAATGGTAAACCCTGAGAACACGGAGGGCTGTAAAGCAGGTAGTTATCTGCTTTTCCTATGGGGGTAACAGAAAATACCTTATTTAGTGCACGACACTCTTGAGCCAGGAATACATTTGCTTGCCAAAAGAACATAAGTTAAATATTTTTAGGAGGTGGGGTTTTGTTGGTTTTTTTTTTCACTTTGGTTCTTCAGTGCTTTGTCTTGATCCCAGGGATTTCAGTACAGAAACTCTTGCAGTGTCAGATTCCAGGAGCTCATGACTGAACTCCTATTACATTTATTTCTGTTTGTTAAAAAGCGGATTTTCAGGCACCACAGATCTTACAGCAAAGGATTTGCAATATTATTATTTGGACAGGTGTAGGTACCTTTATTCTCTGTCTAAAAAATATAGTGAGTTTCTTTATCTGAACAGCCAGTGGAATGCTGTCTGGCTCTAGAAGTTGGATCAGCAGTGGAAAATTGGGGTTTTACAAAGAAAAAGGTGTCTGAAGTGGCCTTAATTCTCCAAGAGCCTTCACAGACTGGTACCACTGTTCCTCCCTGCATTTGTCACTAGGGACAGGCCAGCTTGTTGCCTCCACATTCTTTTCTTAATTTTTCCTGTAAGGAGAAGGGAAATAAAAATTTAGAATAACAGTGGAGAGAAATAATAAGAAAGAGCTTTGACAAACCCAATGAGGTTAAACATTTGCCTGGGCTGAGGTGAGGGATGTTCCTCAGGCCATGGTAGGAGCCCAGATTCCACAGGGAACTGTGGGGTGCTTCCCACCAGCCCCACTGGTTCTTTAGTGGTTGGGGCATCTCCCCAAAATACTGTTTGATCCATGTTTTTGCTTAAAAGAACCATTGTTTCACATATTTCAGGAAAGTTCTGTAACAACTGGATGTTTATATACCAAAGGCAAGTGCGCCCTTTCTGTCATTCTTGAAATAGAAACAGCTTTGACAGTTTGGGGCATGTTATGTATTCTTTAAAAATGTTTAACAGGTTAGGTTGGGGCCAGGTCCCCAATGATAGTTGCAATTTTGACTTCCTTGAGCTTTTTTTGGTCTTGTGCAACCTCTGGTCCTTGATGAAAGAGGGTTAAGTTTACATGGCATCCTGAGAGCCTTGCTCTGTGCAGATTAATAGAACCCATAACCCTTTTCACATGCCAGTTAAGCAAAGTGAGTTTTATTATTGTATGTTTTCCTGCCTAAACAACAGCTTGGGTTCCATGGTCTGGTCCAAAATCTGTTGGACCTGCTGAGGGTGACACTCAGCTGTGGTTCTTCCATTCTCTCTAGTGTGCAGCTCTCCATGGCTCTTTTAAAACTGCACATTCTGTTGTGAAGAGATGATTTCAGTCCATAAGACATCCCTATGCAAAAGTGGTAATATTTTATGCCGGTACCTACATCTTACAGAAATTGTGGACGTGGCCAGTTTTACTCAAGGGCTGTCAGGCTTTAAAAGCACAGCAACGATCCAGTTTGTGCCAGGCGGCCTGAGGACTGGATCCCATTCCTCTGAGCACACCACAGAGTGACTGCAGCTGTAACCACTGGAGATCACCCTCCTCAGCCACTGATCTGATCACACATCTCATCCACTTTTTTTTTTGGTTTGGTTGTTGTTGTTGCTGTTTCTGTTGTTGTTGTTGTTTCATTCCACCCCCTCTGAGCTTTTCTGCTTCCCCCCTGGTTCAAGGATCACCATTTACAGATGTGAAACATGAGCAGGTGTGGGAGATGTTCATTACCAAAGCAGACTCCAGCTGAAGGGGCCATATGCTGGTTTGTTAGCAGTGACCCACGCAAACTGGAAAAGTGGATACGTAGCTACTGTGCAAAGGCAATGACATACAGAGTTCAGCACAGCTTTGTACCCAAAATGGTATTTAAACGTTCAGCCTTCAAGTAGAGACTCCAGGCTGCATCTCATTTTGCTTCTTTCTCTTCTAATTTGTAACCAGCATTTGATTTAGTAAATGCCAGAATTCAACTTTGAGGATGAATGAAAAAGCCTCAGGAAACTAATGACCTCCTTAATAAAAGAATATGATAACTTCACTAGATTTAATATTTCAGGTTTCTACAAGGATTGAACTGGAAAGATTTTTTAAATTTTTTTTTCTTCCTTTCTGCAGGGGGAAAATGAAAGCACCTGGACTTCTCAGCTGGTTACTGGATATTATGTGCAGTGGTAGAAACAGAAAGTATTGACCTTCCTTGCAAGTCAGACACAGACAGGCTACACAAAAAAAGACTTTTGAAATATCTGCCACAGTAGGCCAAAGGAATATTTGCCTTTCCACAGATTGTTCTTATTTAAATGGAGCTCAGAATTTAAAGTAAATATAAAATCCATCCCACATGTATTTACACTCACCTTCTGCTCCCCTGTACAGGAGTTTTAAAGCATTACTGGGTTCAACCCTCTTTTCAAAACTGTTTTTTGTGAAGCTGACATTGCTCCCTTCCAAACAGCAAGTGAGGCTGACTCTTCAGGCACAAATCCCCATCTGTTGAAACCCTTGGGAACTCACAGGCTAAAAGTTACTGCAAGCTCAAAACTCATCGCTATCTGATGCAGAGTTTTTTGCAAATTTTCCGTATCTACTGGGTCATTCAGTGGATAAATTATCCATGTTCAGTGCTCAGACAGGATGTAAAAAGAGCTAATGTCAAGGCAAATCCAAGGAATCTCTCAAATTCTCCAGCAAAGGGGTTGTCCAGCTCTAGCACAGACTGCCCAGGGCAGTGGTGGAGTCTCCATCCCTGGAGGAATCTAAAACCTGTGAGGAGGTGGCACCTGGTTCATGGTTTAGCGGTGGGCTTGGCAGTGTTGTTCTAATGGCTGTACTCAATTATCTCAGAGGCCTTTTACAACTTAAATGATTCTATAAGTCTATGAAAAGGGCTTTTGTCACATATTTATCTCACTGCACTACACCTGGGGTATATCTCACCTGGGTTTGACCACAAAGAAGTGCAGCATCTTACTTAGGCAGCCAAATTGGTTTCCCCTGATTAAGAAAAACAGATAGAGATAACAAGAACTCCTGTGGATAATTAATTCTGTCCTAGAGTAGTTCTGAAATAGGTGTAAATAGTTCCCCTCCAGAACCAGCTGTCTCCATATAGTGTCAATAAATGGAATATACCTCATTAGCTTTAACAAGTTGCTGTAGCTTTTTAACAAGGTTGTTAAGCAAAGCAGTTGTTTCCTTTTAACGTTTAACCTAAAATGCATTTTAAATGCAGGATAAGTGAGAATGTTTTTTGAGAAACTTACTGGAACCACATGGGAAGAATTCTGACTTTAACAGTGATTTTCTACCCTGGATCTCAAGGTGAAAGTAAAGAAACTTAAAACCATGAACTGACTTTGCCCAGCTTAATTTGAACCATCTGAAGAAACATTTTCCTTTCTTTTCCAGACTTTTAGAAGGTTTGTTTTTCTTCTGTTTTATAATGTTGAGTCAGAATAACAAAGGTTACAATTTATGTATTTTATTTTTTTAATTCTGCCAGAAATATGGTATTTCAATTACTAAAAAAATATAAGCAATAACACCAGTCAAATCAGAGAAATGTTATCAATTTAAATTTCCTAGAATTCTCTGGTGATAATGCTTTACTACAAAACTGCCAAATAGACCTACTCGACGTAGAAATATAAGAATTACAGAGCATATGTAAGGAGCGTGAAATATTGAGGCTGACTGCTATTTGTAAGATTGTTTTAAAAATTGATGATGAGAAGTTTTTGTTTATCAAAAGGGAGCCAGAGGGGACTGTTGATGATCAGTCCCTGACTTTAAACAGCCCATTATCCTTGATCCAAAATGCAGATCTCATTGCACAACGCAGGCAATGTCAGGCAGAGCTCCACAAGAAATGCTATGAATGCTTCCAGGTATTTTCTTCGCTGAGAGGCAGCTTCTGAGACCCAGGAAGTAATGAAAGTGCTTTTGAAAAAGTATCGGGTAAAGTTCTAGTTCACAAACCAAGTTCACACCAGCAAGTTCACTGATGACACAAAGCTGGGAGGAGTGGCTGATACCGCAGAGGGTTGTGCAGCCCTTCAGAAAGACCTCGACAGGCTGGAGAGATGGGCAGAAAGGAACCTGCTGGAATTCTGAGCTCAGCAGCTGGGGAGGAACAACCCCAGGCCCCAGCAGAGGCTGGGGGTGACCTGCTGGAGCAGCTCTGAGGAGAAGGAGCTGCCGGTGCTGGTGGACGTCAGGCTGTCCCTGAGCCAGCAGCGTCCTGGGGACCAAGAAGGACAATGGGATCTGGGGTGCCTGCAGGGCAGGGAGCGATCCTGGCCCTCTGCTCAGCCCTGTGAGGCACATCTGGGCTGCTGTGTCCAGCTCTGGGCTCCTCAGGGTGAGAGAGACAGGGAGCTCCTGCAGTGGGTGCAGAGGGATGCAAAAATGGTGAAGGGCCGGGAGCATCTCCCTGGTGAGGAAAGGCTGAGGGAGCTGGGGCTGCTCGGCCTGGAGAGGAGCCCCAGCTGAGAGGGGCCCCCATCCCTGGGTGTCCCTGTCTGCAGGGAGGGCTCAGGGCAGGGCCAGGCTCTGCTCCAGGGCCCAGCCATGGCACCAGGGAACGGGCAGGGACTGAGCCCAGCAAACTCCACCTGGACACGAGGCAGAACTTCTGTGCTGGGCAGTGACCCAGCCCTGGGACAGATTGTCCAGAGAGGCTGTGGAGTGTCCCTCACTGGGATATTCCAGACCCCTCTGGACACAGTCCTGTGCCCTGTGCTCTGGGATGGCCCTGCTGGAGCAGGGAGGTGGGACCAGATCACCCACTGTGGTTCCTGCCAGCCTTAACCCATTCTGGGATTTTGTGAAATGTGTCTTATACAGGAAATGTTCCCACTACTGCCAATCAAATAGCAGATGCAGAAACATTGGTACAGGCTCTAATTCAGGGTTATTTTTCAGTACATCTGAACAGGTGAACTTAGATACAATAAGGATCTGCATAGTTGGCTGTTTTACACAATTATCATTTAATATTCAAAGAAAAGGAAATCTCTCTGGGGTGAGAAAACAATCATAGAACAGCTAAGTAGAGAGAAGGGGGAGAAAACACTCCCCACAAACGTATGAAAGAAAAGACTTGAGGGAGAGCAAGAATTCACACCGGCATGAGAAAAATTTGGAATAAAGCCAGGCTGCCAGATTTGGTACCCCAAAGTGATTTGGAAAGAAATTATATAAAGTGCAATTTATCTTAATCCTACACCAAAAAAAAAAAAGGAGTGAAAACACAGTGTTTACAGTTTTAATAATACCTTGCACTGCAGTTTTAATAGTGTCCTGCCTATGTGCATGAGGGGAATTAACAATAGATAAATAACATGAATTTAACTGAGGCAAAGCTTTAAATTCTCTTGGGATTGTTACGACCCATCCCTGAAGGTGAGGGCAATTCAGGTTCTTGTTAATAGATCCCTTGGAGTGGACTAGGGTGAAAAGGCACTGAATCAACAGTGTTTGTAAATATATACAGGTAGGGTTTATTTTAGAACAGTTTGGTTGCCATGGAAAGCAAGTATGTAGCCATTTTTGTTATTATTATCTATAGAGGTGGAACAATATAAAAGCAAAAAAACAACACATAAGAAAATGCGTAAAAGAAAAAGAAAGGATAAGAGTAAAAAGACCTCTCCACCTGTGGATCCAGCTACAAGACTTGATTTCAGCAATTTCAGTGTTGTTAGTCACAGTGATGGTCGCTGCCTTGATGGATCAGGGGTGGGGGAAAGCCCACGGAGCACAAAGTTCAGTGGGTTGGTACAAGCTCAGATTTATGTGGGGATCCCCTGGGCAGGCAGTTTTACGCTGACTGGCACAGCACTGTGAATCACTCACAGTCTGTGGTGGAGGGCCCCAGAGAAGAGTCTAGGGGCAATTCTGGGCTCTTTGATGGTTTATAAGCCCTCCAGAGACATGACCTCTCTTTCTCACACCAACAGAGTTGAGCCATTATGCCCCATCAGAAGCCATGAAAACATTCAGGCTGACATGGGAATGTCCTGATTCCTGCCCTGGGCAGGAAGTTTACACCTGAGCCAGTTGTGTAAGGGAGGACATTGCCACAATAAAAAGCACTATCCCACCTCTCAAGATCTGCTTCTTCTTGGCCTCCTCCCTTATCTGGCTCTAAACTCAGTTTCCTCCTAAGCAAAGGTTGGTTTGTGTGGTCGCTCTCTGTTGTTCACACACACAGCCCTGAGCTGTTCCCTTTTCACAGACACCAAAGCCCACATTGCTTTTGCAAATCGCCGATTACTTGAGCCATTAACCATTAACATTTCAGTCTCTCACAGGGGTCCTGGGAGCTGCTCAGACAAAAGATTTTCTGCTGCGGACAGGAAGCAAAACTGTGTCTCTCAGGTGAAACCATTTTGCTGCTTGTCCAGGGCAGAGCCTGAAAGCTCATTACCCCAAAGTCCAGCCTTACGAGTCTTTTGAGTCAATGAAATGTTCCTCTCCCAAACCAGAAAAGCAATTGCATCTGCTTAAGGAAGGCCAGATCATATTTGCACTCCTACCCCGTGCATCCACACCCATTACAAGGAAATTTATGAGTAATGACACCTAGTACTGTCTTCAAAGCAAAACTCTTGGCAGAAGATGTTGCTGTTATCATATCACTTTACTGACAGGAAGAAAAAGGCACAGGCAAGTTCAGATTGCACTCATGTGTGATGATTCTCAAAAGATGCCTTAATGCTATGACACAGTTCTTGCTCCTCAGCCTTCCCTTCTCTCTCTGCCTCCCAAAATCACTTTTCCCTACCTGCAATCACCATTAAGTCTACCATACCTGTATTTCATATGCACATCCACTCTGATTCATGTCCTTCTTTTTACTTGCAGTTTGACCAAAGCATTTGTAAATGCAAACACATTGAAACTGAAGCCATTATTCTGCGTTGTGTATTTACTGTGCACAGACACTGCACTCTGGCACAGAGCTGCAGTTAGTGCTACACAATTCATTGTTCTGCACTCATTCTGTCTGATTTTACATAACTGGGTAATTCACAGCATCAGCTTTAGTAAGGCATAACATTTCCCTTCAGTGATGTTGTGTTAGTATGGCTCTACTGTGCATTTTCATTACAGTTGTTCCCCAGATCTGATCTTCCTTTGGACAAATAACTCATCTTATGACAAGCAAGTGTTGAATTTATAGCATTTTTTGCTAGGAAAAAAAAAAATGGGAAAAAAGAAAAACACAGAAAAAGAAAGTAAAAAAAAAAAAAAGAAAAAGTGAGAGAAAATTTAGAAATAGGAATGAACCAAAATACATACTTATGATGGTGTTAGAATTTTTTTTTTTTGGATATTCAGCAGAAAGAAGATTTTGCAATTTCTAAATTAAATAAAGTTGTCCCTATATGTTCTTCAAACAATGTCACTTGCCCGGCCACACCCTTTAGAGGCCAGCATCCTCACCACCTCTCTGCTTACAAACACCTTTCTCTCCTGTGAGAGGACCACTTCCCTATTTCCCAGACTGCCTGATTGCCCTACAAAGTCAAACTCAGGGCATTAACTTTTAATCCGTGTGTGTCTTTCACATCTGCTGCTATTTCAGGCTGGATGAAAGGCTCCTTGGCCTGTTTTGCTGGGGTTTGTTTTTTTTGTTTTACCTGTTTCCAACACCGCTTTTTGCCCTAGTGAGACTTTCTCAGTGCTACCAAGTCAGACCAGCACAGTCAGGCTTAGAGAATCCCTTTGCTCAGGGTGTTCAGGAAGGGAATTTTGGTGCATATACCCACACATACACAGGCTGACACCACTCTGGTGCAGCAGAGAAGGTGTGATTTAGCCTCACAGCCTCTGTAAAATGTGGCTTTACAGTTCCTACTGCCACCATGAAATTGCTGAGAGGGGAGTAGTGAGCCTCACACGCTCAGCCTCCCTCGTTGATGGTGGTGGTGGCAGAAGGGATATATACGCAGAGCCTCTCTATTCAGAGACAGAAACTCTGGGAATGCTGCATATTTTGTCCACGACACCACTGTTCACTGCCTTTGCCTATTTAACAATATGGCACTGGGTAAATTCCCAACTTCTTGGGATAAACTCTTCAGCAAAACCCTGACAGTACTGCTTGTAGAGATGCAGGCAGAGCCCCATTATGAGATTTTTGGAAACAGAGCATGCTTCTATCAAGAAACTAACACAGCAATTGATAGGTATAAACATATAAAGAGAGTAGTTTCTACAGACAGTGATTATTTGACAACTCCCCAGAAAAGAGATGGATCCTGGTTTGTCAAAAAACAGACTGATTTTTATAACTAAATCTAAATCTTTCTTTTTTATACACAAAATACCCTTTTAATTAAAGCAATTTAGCTGGTGGTTTGTTGGTGTTTTTTTCTTTTTTAACTGACCAACATTCTGGTTGTAATATTTTGGTTGATTCAAAATTTCATCATAAATCCTGCATCTAAAGAGAGTTATTACTTTTTAATAGAATTTGTTATTATAAATCATCTATAGTACCATAGTGCCTAAAGCTGTAAATGAAAATGATAATTGCATTGACTGCTGTACAAATTTTAATGGGCTTTACCCTTAACCTGAAGGGGTCTCCAAAGGAGACACTTAATTCTTTACACCCACTTATTGTTTCGTCTCTTTAACTTATATCCTAGGATATTGAGAATGGCACTGAGACTTTCCAGCTCAGTATATATATATGGGAATTAATGTCTTTGCTTGTAGGCTGGGAGAGTTCAGCCTGGAGTAAATAAAGCCTCAGGAGGGCCTCAAAGCACCTTCCACTACTTCAAGGGGCTACAAGAGAGCTGGAGAAGAACTTTTGACAAGGGCCTAGAGTGAGAGAACAAGGGGGAACGTCTTCACAATGAAAGAGTGAATATTAGGATATAAATATTAGGAAGAAATTCCTTACTGTGAGGGTGGTGAGGCTGTGGCACAGGTTGGATCTCACTAACACTCATCTGAGACTTTCTGTTGCCTGACTCGCATTGCTCAGCAAATGCTGTCACAGAAAATGAGGGGTGGTTTCTTCTGCACCCACTCCAAAATCTATCCAAAGGCAGGGTGACTATGGAAAAGGAAGCAAGCACCAGGAGATGTCTAGCTGCCACTGATTTCCCTGCAGGATGATGTCTGTGCTACTAAAGCACTGTGACTGCTTCCCATGTATGAAATTGGAATACATCTTTTGAGAAGACAGATTTCAGTTTCTAACTGATAGCTTAGAGTCAAGATTTCTTTGTGGGCTCTGCCACCAATTCTTTGTGTGCTTCTACAAATTACTCAGGCTGCCTGCAACAGGGAGCTCTGCAGCAGAGCTTCACAGGAAGAAATGCCAGTCTCTGCTGGCCTCTCTAAGCCCGTATCTGCTAGATAAACCAGCTCTGTGCCCTGCAGCTCCTCTCCTGGGCCACGATGCTGTTGAAGTAACGAGGTACTTGAGCAATAAGGTGGCCAAGCCAGCCACTTCCAGGTTAAGTGAATGTTTTTCAGGTAGTGCACAGAGATATTAAATTCATTCCCAATTCCCAGTTGCTCTGCCAGCTCTGTTGTGCATCCCTGCACAGGTTTGCGGAGCAGAGCAGGCAGAGAGGCAGCAGCAGAGCAGGCTGGGAATCCTGACAAAACTTCTTCTCCAGCTAATGGTGGGGCAGACCTGCAAAAACCAAGTCACAGACAGCTGCAGACAAGACAGCCTAATGCACATTTTAACCATGATACATTCAAGGTGTGATGTCACGGAGCTGTGTCTTAATGCATGAAGTTTTGTCAGGGGAGGCTTAGGCTGGATGTTGGTAAAAGATTCTTCACACAGAGGGTGCCTGGGTGCTGGAAAAGGCTCCCCAGGGGAGTGGCCACAGCACTGAACTCAAGAAGTGTTTGAACAACAGTGTCAGCCACATGGTGTGATTCTTGGGGTGTGTGTGTAGGGCCAGAAGCTGGACTATGATGATCCTCATTGGTCCATTCCTGCACAGGATATTCTATGATTCTAAGGTATTTTTACATTCCTCGTGCTGTTCAGGAAGATATTCTCTCTGACAGCATGAGCAGGAAAATCTCTTTGTTATACAATATCAGCAGGGAAACAACACCTGTGTGTTCAGACTTACTGGAATGTTGTGCATTCAGTTCCAGCTCCTGCCTTCAGGATTTACAGTGACCTTCCCAGAAAAGTCGTACAGGGAATATCAACAATTGAAAGGAGCTCAGAGGACTAAAATCTGCCCCCAGAGCACAGCTTAGTCAGAGGACAAGATAAATTTTACCTATCCATCTTGTCCATCTACCTTATGAAGGAAATTCATCTCATTACAGGATATGTAATACTAATTGGGCTAAGTCATCCCAAACTAATAGCTGCCTACCATATTCCTCATTTAGAGTAATTTTTAATAGCCTATCCTCAGCACCTGATATTTCAATAAATAAATGTAAACAGTTTGTACCATAATCAAATGGTAAGATTTGTAGTCTGAAGAAATCTGATGGCTGTGTCCTTATTTCCCCTGACAGGTGAAACATTGAGGAACTGATGCTGAAGGCTGGAGCCATCCTGGACTGTGTGTGGGACTGGGTTTCGCACTGAGGGAATGGTGCAGGATCTGAAGGGAGGAGATCTGGGCACTGCATTCAGAGCCTCTTCTGCTTGATTTTTAAGATCGGGACAGGGTTACACAGACAGGGTTCAAGATTTGCAGATGGTGGATATTACTCTGAGACAGGAATCAAAATTTGTAACCGTCCAGCTGGGAAAGAGAAATTGAGAAAAGACTTCTTTAGTCTGCAGCATTTTGCAGATGTGAATATTGTCTCCTAGTCCAGAATAAGGAGTCATAGAATATCCTTCAGGAAAACCGGCATTTAAGACTCCTGCCAACTGTGAGCCCTCGCATTTGGTGCTGACAGAACAGTGATTGCTGCACTCTCCTAACTCTTGTAGTGTTTGTTCTTACACATCAACACCTCTAGGCAATATAGATGTGACATACGGATGCACAGACATGCCACAGACAAACTGCTATCCTTGGATCCTCTTCCTGTTTCCACAGTAACCTTACAGAAACAGCCAGCAGTCAATAGAGAAAATCAGAGGCAGGGATAAGTCATAATTTTAGGTTAGCAAGGAACAGATCTTGAATGCTGAGCGACTGATACCCAGCATAATGTGATTTAAGGTGTTTATTATGCTAACCCAGGGCAGGAGCGTGTAGGCATACAATGTGGCAGTTACAGCACACATTTACTGATGGTTAAGCAGGAGTGCAGAGGAGAGAGCAGGTACAGAGAACTTTATGCTCACAGACTCTTTAATGGCTTAATGCTCCTGCCAAGCCGAGCTTCACTTTGCTTTGTACCTGATGCTTCCTCGGGCTCATCCAAGAGGGAGCACTGGGACATTTATAAACAGATGTCCCATTGCTACAGGCACACTTGGCATGCTAAGCTTTGTTTGGGGAAAATAACAAGAAAAGACCAATCAAATACTTTAGCTAGGACATGTCAAACTCTTAATATGAATTGTGCTCATTAATGTGACAAGTGTCACATGCATTGAGTCCTTTTTTTTTTTTTCTTTGGTGGCTGTCAGTGTATTGATGTGTATTTCACAAACAGTTTTTCTACCAAAACTCTTTCTCTCTAGGGAGCAGTTTAGGCAACAGTCAGATGAATTACTTAGCGAAAATTGAAAACTGTTTTTTCTATTAGTCACTCAAGGGGTAATACTCCAAGTAAGGAGCCACAGCAGCTTTATTCCATTCTCCTCCAGGCCATAAAATCCCTTTAGATTCACGTGGTGCTGAATGCAGGGTCTGTCAGTGTCCCAGGCTTGATTTAAAGCATATAATTCTCAAATTAAGCACCAAAATTGTATCTATAGTAGTGTGGTGAATCATGTTTACAGCACCAACACTCTGAATATTTATTTAGTATTGCTCAGTCTGGTTTTGAAACAAGATAAGGTTTCATGCTGTTGGTATTAACCTAAAGATTGTAATGTTGGCTTGTGCACATCAACAAAAAATAAAGGGGATCATAACACTAACATAAGCTCCACTCTGGTGGAGAAAACTGGTGCTTTGTTAGAACATTAAAAAGTCCCTTTTGGGGGATGAAAGCCTATCTAACTTGACTCAGAGTGACACGTCAAATTGGAAACATGAGACTAAATATATATTCCCACTGTTTGTTATTTCAAAATCTCATTTGTCTCTCTAATGCTTTTTCTCCCTGACACCAAACAAAATAATGTTGTTTTAAGATGGATGCTGATCACTACATCAAGAGCTCTCCCTGGAAGGAATGCATGTGCCTAAAGCCCGGCAGGGCACAATGTCACTCAGCTGGACTCATTAGCATGGCAAGCAGTTTGGCATTTACATCTCTGCACAGCTCCCAGGGAAAGGCAGCTCCAGTTCAGAGCACAGCATGTGTCTGTCTGCAGCTGACAATGTAGACATGCCCTTAAAACCAGGCCATCCTTCAAGGAGCAAGTGCAACCGGCAGCTGGGGAGGGGCAGTGGCAGCTTTGTTGGGCAAAGGACAAGGGCTGAGTGAGTAATTCCAGATGAAATCTCTTGATCCGTTGCAGACAGTGCTTATGGCCTTGGAAAAAGGTATGTATCAGCACCTGATGCACAGAAGCACAGAGGTGTCTGGGGTTCAACTTTGCATAGAATTTAATTGCCTGAGCACACAAGGACTGAGGTCATTTAATTCCTCCCTGTTGTGACAAACCAAAGTAGAAAAAAAACGTCAGCGGGGGGCTCAAAATAAAATTCCTTCATCTTTTCATGCTTAAATCTTCTGAGAAACCTTGCCCTGCAGATGTACTCAGAACACACCTCCAGCATGCAACAGGCACTGAGCTGAGCAACCACAGCAATTTCCATCAGTAATGAGGCCGATGGGAGCACCACATCCTGCTCCAAGCCAGCTCTGTGCTCTGCAGCTCAGACAGAGCAGAAATTATCTTACACACCTCTCTTTGTGAAAGGCCTTCAAACCCCGAACTTTTCTTTCCTAGGGAGTGCCTGGCTTTTGGCACGCTGAGGAAGAATGGATGCCCCATCCCTGGGAGTGTTCAGGGCCAGGTTGGATGAGGCTTGGAGCAGCCTGGGATAGTGGAAGGTGTCCCTGCCCCTGTCAGGGGGATGAGAGACGATGATCTCTAAGATCTCTTACAAACCAAGCCATTCTGTGGCTATGATTCTAAGAATAAAAAGCGATGTGTGTGCCTCTGTTCTTCCTGCACAAGTATGTAACAAAGCAGCCAAGATTTCAGGTGTCTTTGGGCAAAGAAATAAATATATGTAGGGATGCATTGTTAAAGAAAAAGCCCCAAAACCAAGTGTAGCGAATTGGCTTTTGTACGTGATTGTTAGTGAGCTTGTTAATCAGGTTATGAAGTTAATGATTGTATAGATTAATGAGGTTGTTGATTGGCATTGTTGTTGGGGCTGGTCTTCAGATATTGGAGGTTGATCCCAGAAAGTTCTGGATTTGAGGGAGGAACCGGTGTCAATCACAATTAGCATAAGGGGAGAGAGAGGAAGTCACCTATTATGAACCAATCAGAAGACCCTGGATACAAATGAGCCAACCAGAACAGCTTAAGGGGGTGGGGTCAAGGGAGCAGCTATACTCAGTTCCAGCCTATAAAATGTATCTCCCCATCCTTGTGGGTGTGTCTCTGGCCATACCCAAACTGTGGCTGAGCACCCAGCGCTGCTCCTTTGCCTTGTTGTTCAGTGAATAGCCATTTTTGGTCTCTAATTGTTCATAGTTACTGTTGTTAATAAATTTCCCTGTTTCGAAATTTCACTTGGCAAGCCGTTTATAACGCAGGAAATGCAAACTCCCAATCAGGGATGGAATTGGAGTTGGGATATTTTAGGAAAGCCTGCATTGACCTTATTCAGGTCTCCAGACTTTGTCACTCAAACCCAGAAGTGGGAGGAGATCATAAATATATTTTTGTGATTGCTGAGGTGGTTTTTTTGCCTTCAGCATCAGCTCTGACTGCGTGGAAACCCAGCTGTAGGTGCCTAACCCTTCTCACCACCTCTGTCGGAACTCTGCCGTGGAGCTGGGCACACAAGGCCCTGTAGGCTTTGCCCAGTGTCTTCTCTTAGTTCTTCCCATATGCGATTTAGGGATTCTTTTTCTTCTTTTTACCTCCAGGGTCTGTAGTACTACTATGTTAACAACTACAAGTTCTTTGCAGTGACGGCAAGGCAGACAGGAAAATGTGAAAGTTGAGGAGTCCTTCAGCATAGGCCAACAGGCTTTTGTGGGAGTCAATGCCAAATTCCTTAGCTGGAAAAAGAAGTTTCAGGTGAATTTCATCAACACAGGAAAAGCGAGAACTTGTAATTTTGGCAGAATTTTGCAGGTTTCTCCTTTCTTGGAAATCTTTCTAGGAAATCATCTGATAGGATAACTTCACAACTAATGGGCACTCTACAGCAGAATAAACAGTGGTGGGTAATGTTGCTAAATGAACAATAGTGCTTCTACCTTTTCCAACAAGGCTTAGTGAAGATGCAATTGAAAGACAGGCCACTTTGCAATAAAAGGGTTGAATGGGCTATTATTCCTTTCAATCAATCCAAGGTTGCTCTTCATGAAGGAGTAAACATTCCCTCTTTGACCTTAATAAAAGCAAGGAGGTCATTGTGGAAAAAAAAAAAAAAATCCGGGGTTTTTATCAGAAAAATAAATGTTGAAGGAAGTGCCCAAAGTGTGCAATTAACAAACATTAAAGCAATAAAATATTGACCCTCTTTTTCCCCCATCTCTCTTTTCCCTCCCATTTCCAAGATTTGAAGAAATAATAATGGTTAACAATCAATGGGTTCCTAATGAAAGCAGCTCACACTACACCCACAAAAACTATCTTTTGAAAAATCAATAAGGAAAGAAGTGTGGGGGGAAAAAAATTATATAAGGTGAATTCCTCTGTTTCTGTTTATATTCCCACTCCTTGCAACTTCCCCTACCTTAGAAGCAGGAAAGATTTCTCCACCTTGGACACTAATCAAATAATTAAGATGTATGAGGTATGCATGCCTGTGACATGTGAAATAAAGCATAATGAAGGAAACAATAGAAACATGTATAAAGGGCTTTCTCACCCTTAGCAATAGCATTTGCTGCCATGAACAATATTCTTAATCAGAAAAAATACTCCTTCATAACAATCATGCTGCATACAGTGATATTCACAACAGACCCAGGATGGCATGGCTGAGGAGGTATAAAAATACAGAAGTAATTCTGCTATGAAATACCTAGGAAATTACATCCTGCTGGATGTTTCTGTTGGGACTGGGTCATCACTGCTGATCCAGTTTTCACTGGAAAATAACATAATAAAAGTGGAATGAACACAGAATTTCAGCCTGGTTCTGTAGATATAGATTATATCCTAGGACTCCTGGGTGACAGTGTGTAAATTCTGAGAATTTATGAGTCTATTTCAATAAATATCACAAACTGGTCCAGAAACTGAATGTTTCCATGGCTGTAATGAAGGATAAAAGTTTTTTATACTACCTTTGCCTTACCCATCCTAGTGACCTTTACCCACCCACCACCTCAGGACGAGATATAAAAATTTTGAACTGAATGAGATTGGGAAATGCAGGGACTGCATTTTCATCTGCAAACTACCAGGCTTGATGTGAGGGCTGTGGAGATAACCAAAGAAATCTTCACAAAATGCTACATAAATAATGATGGTTATGATGCCATCTGAAGCTTGCTCAGATTAGTCCTCTTTAACATTGCCAGGCAACAACTACCACAAGCAGGAGTGTCATTGGAAAGAATTAAATCTGAGATTTCCATCTGGCTAAAATATAGGATGATGGTGGGCAATTAGACCTTATGTACAACCCAGACAAGCAGGGCAGGAACAGAAACATCCATCCAGAAAAACTGAACACCCTCTCCTACTCTTACTACTCATGCTCTGCTTTAGCATCAGGATGTCTCAGGCTTTAAATGAAATGTCAGATTTAATTTGGCTCTGGATGCACAAGATATATGATTGCCCTTGGAGAAAGTTGATAACTCAGCTCACTCTGTGTCAAATGTGAATCTACCCGATAGCTCACTCCATAAAAAGCGCTACCCTGCTTTCCCTCAACTGTGCAAAACAGCCAGGCCTGCCTGCAATTTGCAAAAATGGGTCCATTTTGAGAGAAAACCTGCCTATCAGAAAGGAGAAATGACTCGCTGGAAGTTGACTTCCAGTTAAATTTCCAAATGGCAGGGCTGCACATTACATTATCATTCCGTGGCGGGGAGGCCGTACCGCGCCTGCCGCGGATGGCTCGGCAGAGGGTGAGGAATTATCTTAAATGGCACGTTTGGATCTCTGAGAGCCTCACTTTGGAAGCTCTCATTTGGAAGCATGGTGCACTTTCAGAGAGCTTTTAACTGTTTGGAATCCAAGCAGGGCAGAAAATATGCAGGGGATATCTGAGATTATCGATGGCTTCATCATTCTTTACAACATCTACTGCATCTAAATCTGTGCTGAGAGAATGGAAAGAATATCTGAAATCATTTGCAAACCTTCTGGTTTAGATTATATTTTAAAATCAGTTATTTTCCATGTACACAAGTAAACTAATGGGCCTGGTTTGTTAAAAAAAACTATTTACAAGAAAATAATCAGAATATAACTTTTTTATGCATGTCTACTTTGTGTTCACGTGGCACTGGAAAGAATTTTGCCACTGAATCTTTTCTGGACTTGTACCTGTTGTTTTGCAGTTATCACTCAAAAAAGATTACTTCAGTCTGATTATTTTGCATTTTTCATGTGCTTTTGACCTCTTATGCAGCCTTTATTCGGAACCGAAATGCATTATGCCTGTTTCACTACTAGCATGCAAAATGCTCTAGAAGAAAACCTCAAAACTCTGTACTTTGTCATTTAGACTTTGCCATTTTTGAAAGCCATGGTAGTTAAATGTAGAGTTAGTGACAGATACTGTGCAGAAAGACATAAATAGATAGGCAATATCCTTGTCACTCACAGAACATGAGAAATGCCTCATCTGCCCAAATAAAAGCTTGCAATCTAGGCTCTGCAGAGATAAGGTTACATATGTGACATTTTGTCATTTTGTTCCAAGAGCAGTGGATATCAAGTTTTTCTCCTATATCTAAAAAAATTTCTACTTTCTTAGTTAATTTAGTGGAACTCGTGCTTGAGACTTACCAGAGATTCAATTAAAAATGCAGTCTATCCTCATTTTCTTCTCTTTCTTGAACAGAGTAAATATTAGGCCCCTCTCTGACATAACTCCTTTGCTTCATCCTCTTTACTGCAGACTGATATTTTTTCTTCTTTTCCCCACATCCTCTCAGTGGTCTTTGTGTCCTGAGCTCTCCATTTTCCCATTCTTTCTGTCCCTCCTTTCCAGTCAAGCCCCCCTGAGCAGTTTTACTTTTCATCCTTGAAGAAGACAACATTCTCCTTTGCAAATTTCCATTTTCTGGTCTGCCTGCATTGTGTAATTCATGGCCTTCTACAGGTCCTGTAGTCTTCAAAGTAAGGGCTCCCAGGGGTTGAAAAACTTCCAACAATAGCTTTTAATCCCCACTTGACTCAGAATTTAAGGATTAAATGTACTGTTTAACTAGGTTCTTAGGCGTTAAAATATCTCAGGAGAATTCAGTTCATTTAAGGGTTGGGGGAAGGACTGAAAACAAAAAGAAAAGTTCATAAATATCATTAAATATGTCAAATTTCATAGAAAAAAACCAAGAAGTTAAAATCACACTGAATCTAAGTCTCCCTTTTTTCTATGAATGCTGCCATATACACAAAATCCACGGCAAGCCTGTGGGCAGCTCTCAGGAACATTTAATCTTGAAGTTGTCATTTCCACTGGCCTGCATTTTTAATGATGTGGTCCTTTTATACCAACTCATTTACTTCTAAAAAAACAGTGCTCTGTACTCCCTGTTCCCCTGCAGTCCTTCCTGCATACTTATTCCTATGAAATAATTTCATTACTTTGAAATAATAGCATCAGTGCAGAGACAAACAATAATAGGTTGTCACTGCAGCATAGCAAGCTCAATCTATGCCCTCCTCAAAATCTCTGACAAAATTGAACAGAAGAAAAACAGATGGCTTTGCAGTATGACCAGAAGGTGAACAAAGCTATGTCTTTTCCAAAGAGCTATAAGCTTATTGTTTCTTTTCTTGCTAGGCCAATATTGATCATATGTTCCAATTTCATTCGGATATTGAATTTGTTTTATTGGGCAAACAGCTGCAGCCTCTGTTCCCCATCTCTTAGCAAATATTATTTCAAACTTCCTTTGAACTCACATTGCCCATGTGTGACTCTGCTGCACTCACAAAAGATTTTCCATCCTGTGACCCTGATCTGGGGTCATACAGGTGGTCCAAAGAAAAGTCAACACACTGATTTTACTGAAATAAGCCCCCCCTGTGTCTTTCTTGCTGTGTGAAAGAGTCACTCAGTGGTTCTCCTTCCCATCTTCCCCACACCACTGGTGGCCCACCATGCAAGACAGCTGGACTGTTGTCTCACTAGGTGAGAAAACATGCTGTCTTAATGTTCTTCTCATAGCAGTTAGAAATTAAAGTTTATGTTGTACCTCAAACTGAAAGACAGTAAGCATTAAAGTTGGAGGGCTAACAGTTTTCTGCCACCTCACTGGTGAATACTGGAGCTGTGATTCTTCTTCAATCACAGGTTTAATCTGCTATTTTTTTTTCTTTAAATTCTCATTTTTCAGAAATAAACGGGGTATTTATAGAGACCTTTTGACCACCACTTCACTTGACTTCCTTTAGTTAATAATTTCTAATCTATTCCCTGACTTTTTACCTCAATTTTGCTTGATGAGGCAGTACAGAGCAGATGTAGAACACAACAGGCATGGAGTCAGAAAAGGTACAGCTGTAGGAAAACAAATGTCACAGAACTGAAGAGATATACCTCCAGCCATTTCCATTTCCATGCAGAAGAGCATGGGAAGAAAAATTGCTACATTTGGAGCATGTTTGTTTGAGCACTTTGGGGTTGGGAGACCAATCACGGCGACGAAGCAGCAGGGAAGTGACCCTGTGGAGAAGTAACGCCACACTGCTCTCAGGATTTCAGTCTGTTTTCTTAAAATTATAACATATCTCAAGCAATAGGACGATCTCCTCAAAAACATATCATTTAATGTTTTGAAATGTTTTGATTTCAGTCTTTGTTTAAAAATTATGGTATAGGGGAAGAAGCACGGCTTTGAACAGTTTCTCCAGAAATGTGTTCAAAACATTTTACTCCAAAATGTTCAAAGGGGCTGCCAAAATATTGTCAGAGCTTCATCCCTTCACCCAGCTACTCCTTCCCTGCAGTTTCTCTGAAAGAGTGTTGTCGAAGTGTAAAGATACATTTTGATTACAGTGGGATTGCATATTTTTTTATTCATGATTTCCAGGAACAATATTTTGGGAAGTTTTACTATCCCAGTCAAATGAATAAACTTTTGAGGATACAAGTTATTCCAAATCCTGTGCAAAGCTAATTCTGTGAAATACCAAGAGCACGTCAGAAACATAATAAGGTAAAAACATATATTTTATGACATATTCCATTTATTTTTAATTTCATTTACATGTCTTGTTTTTTTCTCAGGCAGGAACTGATCCCAGGAAGTTCCCCCTGGACACGAGGCAGAACTTCTGTCCTGGGCAGTGACCCAGCCCTGGGACAGATTGTCCAGAGAGGCTGTGGAGTGTCCCTCACTGGGGATATTCCAGACCCCTCTGGACACAATCCTGTGCCCTGTGCTCTGGGATGGCCCTGCTGGAGCAGGGAGGTGGGACCATATTACCCCATTATGGTGCCTTCTGTGGGGACCCATTCTGTGGTTCTGTAAATAAAATTTGGATCCTCGTAGCTACATATAGGAACCCTACAAATTCTTTCTTAATCTCACTTGTTAGGTTTCTCCAAACACAGCTCACTTTTACCTTTTTCAGGTTTTTTGTGTGACATTTGATTAAGTAGACTTTAAGTAAAGGATATTCTCTAGCAAAACGAACAAACAAATTAACAAAATAACTAACTAACTGCTTTTCTTGTCTTCGTGCCCTGATTTCTGCAGTTAACATTTTAATGTCTATAAGAAGACTCAAATTTAAAGTGATCATCAAAAATAATACTTAGAACATCTATTTCAGAAACAGAAAGTGTTAAGCTCTATAAAACAGGTTGAGAAACCGTGTATTTGAAAGGCTTTCAGTCACTAGAATACTGACAGAAAGCTAGCATGCCTGCAAAATGAAACAAATTACAATGGAAATAATCAGCCGGTAAAAGCATGTATAAATTACTTGCAGATGTATAATGAAACTGCAAATCCTTGCCTCTCAATATGAAAGGGGACAGACTTCAGCTGAACTCTGTTTCCCATCACTCCCCCAGAATTTTTGTGTCTGTGGAAAAGCACATAGAGGGGAACAAAGATTTCATATTCGGAGCCACCCACGGATTATGAGACTCATAAAATTTGACAGATATAAAAATGGAGGAAATAACCATTACATTCTGACACATTACTGAAGACACGCAAACAGGGAACAGACCAACTAGGTTAAGTATTGGCATAAATTAAACAGAAAGCACATTTGCTCTAGCACTGGCCTTTCAAATTGAGAGTGATGGCACGATTAAATAATTGAACCATCTCACCTTGCACAGTCAGACAGAATTCCAATAAGAACAGTTATTCCAAAATGGATACGAAGGCAAGTCAAGCTCTTCTCTAGCTAATACAGCAATCTGCAGCTTGACTTCTTGCTGCTTTGTGGATGTAAGTGGGATGAGGATCAATGGGTTGTTTTTCTTGAATTTTGCAAATGTGTCAATTACTCCATTAGGGCTGATCCCTTCAGCAGTAATTTTCTTTGTGAAGAAAAGGTTTTCTGATTGCTCATGTCACGTAATGCTGCAATGAGGTGCTCCTAAATATTCCTAAGAATTAATTCCCATGTTCACGCAACACATAATTTAAAACCCAAGCATCATGTCTGTCATCTTGAAGGCTTTCTTTTTTTCTCAAGACCCTGTCATGAGCTCTGGGCATTGCGCATGCTATGTAAGCAGCAGCAGTCATGCCAGCCAAAGCTGTCCCATCACTGAGGTGGGCACATCCCCATGGCAGCACAAGCCTCAGGATGATCATGTAAGAGCTCTTCCACAATCCTCTGAGCCACAGCACAGGTCCCTGTGAAAGTGCACAACTGAATTCTCACCTCGTGTAACTTGTCCTGAAAAACCTCCAGTGAAAGGGATTGTTTCAAGGATAGTCTGCCTAGGTTTTTACATCCTTTGAGCTCTGAAATGTTAGTTTTTGGAGGTGTTTTTTTGCTAAAATTTAACCTGACATACTCTTCTCCTATAGTTTTAGTGTTAAAAAGTGCACTTAGGAGGGGTTTTGTCTATGTAATTACAGGTATGCACCTATGATGGTGAGCATAAAAAGGGGGAAAGGAAGGTGCTCTGTACCTGTGATTACAAGCACAAGAGATCTGCTATTCCTGCTCTTTTACCATCACCACTGCTTCTTGGCTTTCACTGTCTTCACTAAGTTCAGTTCCCATAGTTTTATGAATGTAATGGGCTGTAGTTGCAACCTTTCTCTGTAATTTTCTGTTTCACCTGTTGATTTGTGTCAGGCTGGGGTGAGGTTAATGTTCCCCACAGCAGCACTCCCAGTGCTGTGCTGTGCACTGGGAGCCAGAAAGGTGCTGATAACACACCAGTGTCTTTGGCTACTCTGAGCAGTGCTGGCACAGCCCCAGTGACATCTCTCCAACATCCCCCTGAACCACAGTCCTGGAGATAAGCAAGATATTGGGAGGGGACACAGCCAGGAATGCTGACCCAATCTGTCTCAATGGCTATGCCATACCATATGACATTTGTTCAGCTAAAAATCAAGAGGAAAGGAGGATGAAGGGACCCGTCATTATTACAGCATTTGTCTTCTGGAGCAACCCTTACCTGTACTGAAGCCTGACTTCCCAAGAAGAACAGGCTGGACAGGTCTCTGAGCAACTTAATCTAGCTAAAAAGGTCCCTGGTCAATGCAGGGGGTTGGACAAGATGTTCTTTAAAGGTCCCTTACAATCCAAACTTTTCTGTGCTTCTCTGATTCTGTCTCTGGACATCACCTTGCTGATAAAAGTAGTAAAGGATAAATCTTCTGCTTCCCCATGCTTCTGTGTGATGTTTTTGCTTTGCTGTATTAAAGTACCTTGAACCATGAATGTTTTTTCATCTTATTTTTTTCCTCTCTGTCCAGCTGAGGAGGGGAGTGTTTGATGAGCACCTGGCATCCAGTCAGGGTCAACCCACAATAGATGTTTTTGCATAGTAAGTACAGGTATATTTAGTCATTCTCTCCAACCTCATGGCAAAAATAATGAATCATTATCCTTTTCTAGCTATCTGCCTGCTTTTATCCCCTTTAAGCTCATGAAAAATACTATCTATGAACTTTCAAATTCTCTACATCAAGGAGATCTTCTGATCTTATTGCTGCTGTTCTTCCTCTGCACTAAATCTTTCTACATTACTGTTTTAATGACCACTACATGAAGAAATATTAGTAACTCTTCTACCTCTTTAATTTTTTTTTTCAGTTCTGCAGCTTGTTGTTTGTTTTTTGGATTTTTTTTTATCTCTTCTTTGGAGTTTTATGGTAGCTTTTCTTTTAATCAATCTGTACAAAGTTCTTCCTCACCCTTTTCACTCTCCTGGTGGTCCAACAGAAGTCTGAATTTGATCTTTCCAGGTTCCTGTTAGCCCAAACTCATACTGTCATTTTACTATTCTTCATGTTTCTATATCCATCTGCATCAAGCTCAGAGTCAGAGAGAATTGAAATATTTGTAAATTAATTGCCGAAAAGAAGTGGACAAAGTCACTTGGTGGATTTTTTTTTTTTTTTTATTTTCAAAAAGTAGAGAGTATGAAAAGGGTATTTTAGACCAGAAAAGGAAGCTCAGGAGGGACTTTATTGGTCTCTACAGCTCCCTGAAAGGAGGTTGCAGACAGCTGTGGGTCCATCTCTCCTGGGTAACAAGTGACACAACAAGAGAA
>WEKY01030403.1:2391-16243 GCA_013390045.1 Picathartes gymnocephalus
CCCATATCCTTCTCCGATTTCTTATCACTGGTTGCAAACTCTGAGGAGAAGAGCAAGAGGCAGGACTAACGGGAGAGTTAAATTAGCCCACTTTCACGCTTCACCTTCAGTAAATCTGCACCTGAATAAAAGTCCTCAGTAGCCAGAAGGGATAATAGAAGAAAAACTACAGCTCAAGAGAAGCAAATCTCTGGCTGACTCCTCAGATGAAGGACTTTGCAGGTATTCCCTGCAATGCTGTTCTAAGTCCATTCCCTCTTACTGTAGTCTTAATACTACTCAATCCATAGAGCTTCGGCATAAATATTGGCTTAACCTTAAACCATCCTCTCTCACAGAAGAGAGCACCTTGCCTCTGCACAGATGAGGTGTCAACTCTCCACAGTGAAGCACTACTCCTGTTACTGCAAGGAGAAACCTCATGCAGATAGTGGAATTAAGCTGGTCTAAAAATACATCCAGCATTTTCTCTTTAACAGAGAATGACAGATCACTGCTGGGATTTAAAATGCAGCTTTACTGCCTGAAAGGGCTTTTTTTCTTCCTGTGTTTCATTCTGTGTCCAAAAACTCACCTGAGAAACTCTAAGCTTAGAGCCGATTGTATGAATAAATGTTCTGAGTAAGGAAATAGAAGAAAATATCATCATTAATTTTAGCTAACATGAGGAATCCTAAAACAAATCAGTTACTCCCACGACAGACATCACACTCTGGAACAAACACGGTAATTTATGCTTGACAATTCAAAGCACAATGAGTGTATTTTCCAGACTTATACCAGGTAAATCATAAGGCTGTCATTTATTTTCAACTTATTGCTTATTAAAATCATCTGGTAAACCCCCAACCTTCTAATAAAAAAACAATCTGATCTTAAGAGAAGTGTCAATCATGGAGACAGAGCCTAGGAACAGGCTGAGTGCTGTGTACCTAATTAGGTTTCGCTGAACTACCTGCACTCTGAGTATATCTTTCCCTGCTTCAGCAACAAACCCATCCTCAGGGCACAGCTAGTTTTCTATTCCCATTGTGCAACCTTAATCTAGTAAACTTCCACCTCTGACCCCAATAAATATTTTATTTTCTTAATTGCAAGATGCTTGCTTCATTCTTCTGCAAGACCACTTACCCCAATTCCATCTCTGCATTAAATGTTTTTAGATTTGGGCATATCTATGAAGATATATATTTCCATACAGACTAGCTAGAGAGATAGAGATATATATGTGAACATATGGTATATGTATGATTATACCATATGAACGTGAGCAATAAGTTGAAAATNGAGCAAAAGTAGATAAAGCAAAGAGGCAATGCAGGAGTACGTGATTTCTGGAGTAGCAATGCTGCAGACTTTTTTGCAACAGCTTCTGGCAGTTGGAAGCAAACACCTGGCTGCTTACAACAAAATCAGACGTTTTCGGTGATGGCTTGAAGAAACTAAAAACTAATACAGTTTTCATGAAGGAGTGAAAGGGAAGGGAAGCTTTCTTCCTGTGCAAAGATTTCTATATGAAAGAAAGCAAGGCATGAGCTGAGCATTAGTGCTTCATTGTAGTTGTTAGGCTTCTATTTTGTATTTTTCTCTGCCATTTTCATCCAAAAAATCTCTATTGAAACTGAACCTTGAGAAACAAAACTAACGTTGAAGTTTATTTCAGAGCTGACTGAAGCGAGCATTTTGATTCTAGTTGATTTTGCATCAGCTTCTTGGTATACTACATTTCTCATTAAGCCATGTAATACTTGGGATAATATTTCTCTGCATACCAGAAGGTCCTAAATGTTGCTATCAAATAGAGAAGTAAGCACTGTTATCTTAGTCCATACTGAACTGAGTGTATATGAAGCATTTCCTTTAAAAAGCAGATTTGTTATGTTGTTACGGTGTCACATACCTGGCAGAAATCAAAGTGTTGTTTCGGTTGGGTTTTTTTTTTTTAATGTGTATGCAGTGTACCTAAAGAAATAACATGGCTTTCAAAATGCTTGGATTCTAGCACCTAGGATTTTTCTGGAAATAGAATTTGCTAAATATCTAAATGCTTAGTAGTCTCACAGCTGAAAACATTCACCATCCCCCTTCCCCTACCCCACCACTCACACCCACAGCCCAGACTGATGTCAGGCCATGTTCTACCTTCCATAATAAATTTGGTGTATGGTCTCAACCACATTTTTCAGTAATGACTGCGACATGCAAAGGACGTGATTCAGCAGGACTAAAGCATGTGCCTCACTAGTAGCACATTTACATTCCTATTGATCTGAAAGGAGCTACTAAGCAACTGAGTGAGGTAAATACTTGCCTGTGTAAAGCCAGCAAAATGCTTTAAACTCTTGAATCAGAGCCTGATAAACGGTAAGTACCGTGTTCCCTTATAAACTTGTTTTATCATCGTTTTCAGGGAAAAAATTAAACTAAGTGGACTTCCTTTGGGTTCACTAGGTGACTATTGAAAATGGCTGTTTCAGGGTAATAGAAATCTTTAGAAATCTTTTTTCCACGTTCTCTTGGAACTTCACCAGCCACAAGCACAATGGGGGGCGGAGGGAGGAAAGTCTCACATCCCATTGTCTCCACAGGACTCCCTGTTCCCTACTGAAGACCCGTGTCAACTTTTCCGAACAGCTTTGTCTTTCTGCCAAAGACAATGTACATGTTTGGAGTGTGTGGGTAAAGATTAAAACCTTGTTACTCACATATGACAAGGCTCGCTTGCTTTTTAGGTATTTCAGTAATCGTTCCTTCCCTGGAGTTTGTGGATGCTTTGCAGTACTTAAGACTAAATTGTACTAAATCCTAGCTTCAAACATCTCAACAAAGTAGTAGAGCTATAGATATCAAAATGGTGTACATCATTTTCTATATTTTTTTTTTTAAATCAGTGTGGAAATAAGTTCTCTAAAAAAGCTCTATTTGTCAGCTGGTTTTTGTGGGAGGTTTCTGGTGTCTGGTTTTGTTCCTTCTAGACCATGACAAAGGGAAACTAAAGGAAGAAAATTTCTGCCTCCTTTCTGAATTTATCTTAACAACATGATTTTTCCAAAAACAGAAGAGAGTTCAACAGCATAAAAATATTATTGCTAAAGTTTAATCCCCCGAAAATAAGGTCAGGTCAGGCTAAAGCAAACAATTGAGGAGGTTGTTTTTATTAAGGCACTAACTTCAGTGGTGCTGTGAAAGTCTGCTCCAGTGTACGTTCACTATGCAAATGTCAAATGGGAAAGTGTTCTCAAGCTTTCTCTTCCTACATGGTTATTGAAGGATAAAAATTCTGGGAAGATTATTCCTCACCAGTATCTCAGGACCGAATGCACATATATAGTATATCCTCTGTGTCACCAGGGCTTGGCTGGCTGAGAGAGTCACTGTGTGACAGCAGTCAGTGGTGAGAGACTTCAAGGGCCTGCAGTGTGAAGAGTGACTGCCCAGTGAGGAGAAATAGTTACCTGAAGTCTCATATTTGAACCCTTATCTGCAACAGATGTTTCTTATTCATCCCTCTGTACCTGTTACTGTTCAGTTACAATTCCACCTTGGCAACACTGCCTCAGAGGAACCATCAGCACTAGTTTAGGTACCGTGTTTGCTGTCCTTCAAAAACACCTTCAAACAACCTCATCACTCATCACTGGTGTCCACCTGGACATTGAGCTGTTGGCTCTGAATGTGACCATCTAACCAACCAATCCATTATCCACCATCTGCCAAATCTGTGTCTTCCCACTTTAGAGACAAGGATGTTGTGAGGGACAGTGTCAAGTGCTTTGCACAGCTCCAGGCAGATGTCAACTGCTCTTCTCTTACCATCACCAACTATAAGCAGGCCACCACGTTTGTCAGGCGTTTGTCCTTAGTGAAGCCATGCCCTGACTGTCATCAATCTCCTCCTTATTTTCCATATGCCTTAGCATAGTTCCCAGGAGGATCTGCTCCATGACCTTGCCAGGCACTAAGGTGACACTGACTCACCTGTAGATTATGTTCTTTTAAAGAACACACTGTCAGAGAAGGACATGGAAATACTGCCCCCAGAAGAAACAGAACTGCTGGCCTGGTTTCCTACAACTGGAAGCCAGAATGTCCCTTTGGGGCCCCTGCCCAGGTGAGACTATACATTTAAGTCATGTTAGGAAAAAGGTTGGTTACTTTTGCAGATTCTTGAAAATACAAACTGCCTTATAAAGACTGAATCATCTCATGGTTAGTGGTACTACAAGGTTGATGGTTGCACTGGATGATCACAAAGGCCTCCTCCAACTTTGATGATTCTATGATTCTATAATCTCTGCAAAGCTTTCTGTGACAATTTTCACTGTATCTGTCACACTTCAGGAAAGCAGATTTTCTGAGATCAAAGAGCAGAGTTGTGTGTTGTCTTTAGATGGCATTATAACCTATAGTCCACAATGGCTGGGTGACTCCACTGGTGGTTCCAGCCAAAGGCCTAGACACGAGCCATGACAAGAAAGAAAGCTCTGGGATATGTCAGGAAGACACAACTGTTATGGTGCAATGATTAGACAAAGATGTTAGGGGGGCAATTTCATCTGCCTCTACCAAATTCTTGAAGTCCTGTTCTTTCCTCCCCACCCAGCTTTCTCAATGACTGCTGTTCAGGTTATATTAAAACGAAGAGTGACTCCATCCTTTGCCCTCAGGAGATCACTGATTTTTGAAACGAATGCAGTTTTTGTGCTGTTTTGCAGTACAACACAAGTGGTATTAAAAAATGGAAAGCGTTGCAGTAATATTGATCCACCCCACCCTCCCCTAAAAAAAATCACTTTTTTCTGTGTTTTAGATTACAATTAAACTACCAGCAATAACCTCTGAAAAACTGTCTGTTGCTGGTTGGCTGCTCACAATAACTGGGGCTTGTACACTGCAAACCTCTCAGTGCTCAAGAGCCAAAGGTTTTGTGCAGCAATTTGAAGTTTCCTCTTGTGACAACAGCAGCTCTGGTTTTATAACTAGAGCACTACCATAATATTGTTTTTACTAGCTCAAGGTTCAATTTCAATACAATAATAAATAACAAAACCCTGTTCAAACAGCTCCTTAAAAATACAGTTGTTTAAAAAAGAAACTGCATAGACAGCAACTCTTCCTGTTTAGGGAAATGACTAAAGGCCATGCAGTCTCTCCCTCCTGTATATGAGGAAGAGGAGAAAGAGAGAAATGACAAGAATCAGCCACTGCTGTCCTGAATGATGGAGCTGACACTCAACATCGTGTAAGTGGCCTGATCTGATCTGCAATGTGTGCATGCTGCTTTCAACAAGGGGCTGCCTGCAGGACTTTCAGGCACTCATTTTCTGCTTCACTGGTTCTAGAAGCTGCATACCCAGTCTATTTTTTGTCTAATTAGTGATAGCTGTGATACTGTTAATATCTTCTGAGAGAATGGGGCCAAAATTTGTATACTTCTCTGAGGGTTAAGAAGAGCACATTACCCTAAAACCAAAGCCCCTTGGAAAAACAGGAACAAATTCTTGTCATTCTTACACTGTGAATTTGACACATCCCATGATATAAATAACGTTATCCAAGAATCACACTGGGCAAACTAAGTACTTTTCTGTCATCTGAGATAAACTTAAGAAAAACTCTGTGAGCTGGTTTTGGGTTGAGAATTTCCTAGAATCTGGCAATGAGCCAGCCCAACTCAGGTACATGTGAACTGCAGAGCCTCAAGCAGTCTCTTTTCAAGTACCTGGCTTAACTGAAATATTCTCATTTCAAGCTTCCTTGCAAATCATTAGTAAGCATTGACTTTAGTTTTAGCTTCTGTTTATCTTTAAGAAGTAATGTCTTGAAGCTCCAGTGTACCAATTCCTTTTTTCCATTATGTGTATTGATTTGCCAAAGAATATGGAGACTTATTCTCTGAATTTTTGCAAACTGGAAATCTGACAGATTATAGGCTTTCAAACTTCAGACTGCACTTAATCCAGTGGATTTCTCTCACATATCTAACAATTAATAGAAAACTAATTTGAAAATGTAAATGAAATTATAGTGTTTACCCAGCTACAAAGATTTAAACTGCCTGCAAAAAATAGAGAAAGGTGATTCTTTGAAGTTAATGCTGTTCAAAGTAAGGTTATGACTCTATGAACTGTTTTTAGGTACTGGGAATAGGTAACTACGTAAGTGATCTGACAGCCAAAAGCTACTGTGAGACTGCTGTCAGTGAGAGCCACGACCCACTCACTTTACTGGATGAACAGGGTGAAGCACCTTCATGGGTAATTTTTTTTTCTTCTGAGAAATAACTAAGAAACCTCAGCAGGAGAGAAAAACTCTTCAGAAATCACACAGATATGCTCTTTATACATTTAAAGAAAGCCACCTGTTGGAAGTAGTTCCACGAGCAGACATAGTTGTTGAAAGATGGCACCATGATTAAATGAAAAAATAAATAAATATCAATTCACTCACAAGTCCTTTAATTTTGCTCCTATCTGTCCAAAAGGCAGTAGTATTTGGGGTTTTTTTCAATTAATTTATAGCCTTGAATTACATCACTGCATGCTGGTGGTGCATTTTGGTATACAGTCAATAACGTAAATCTGTTATAAAGAACAAACTGCATTTGCTGATCAACATTTTAATACTCTTGGGATGCTGTGCTTAACCAAGAAAAGGCATAAACTCGTGTTTTTCTTGGACAAGTGCACAATAATTTCATTAGAGCTACTACAGAGGATCATTTGTGTACATGGGAATGATTTTTTATTTATATTTATGAAGAGAGGGATAAGAAATACAAGGCAGGGTTATCTGAGAGGAATGGAAAGACACTAACAGTGTGACTGAAATCAACCATTTTCAAATGTAACTTTTTTTTTCTTCTTTTCAATTTCAGTGCTGACAAAACTGGCACTGAGTTTGTCTCAGAGTGATTGTCTTTCCCTGAGCTTGTGAGTTCATTTTCTTGGATGACATGTCCATGGATGGACAGACTGGATGTCAGTCCAACATCTCAGCAAAGTTAGTCCAGCCCAACCATTGCAGAAATGCTTTATTTTCCCTCTTTTCCCCTCTGGCATTGCCACCCTTGGGTCTCCTCAGGGCTTCTCAATGCTCTAAGATATGGCAAATCTATCACCTGATGGGTCAGCAGAGGCATGAGACCACATCCCCTCTGTCACGGGCAGCCTCCTTAGTCCCAGGCCTGAGAAAATGCTTCAAAACTTCCCTTCCTTTCTGAGCAAAAATGGGAAGTGTTCATCACTGTAATAGTCTATTCTGCTGCTGCTGTAGTTTTCTCTCAGAGGAGTGACTACTGGTGTCCAGAAAGAGTTATGAGGTGAGGTTGCTAAGTCTTGCAGATCAGAAATAATTATGTAACAGGCCTCTCCATTTCTCTGTTCTCTTCCCATTCTACTGTGCAACATCCCCATGGCCCGTCTCTCCCTGTAATTCCACTGACACTCATCTCTGCTTTTTACATTTCTTGTATTTAGACCATTTTTAGGTGTCCCTATGATTCATCTTTTTGTGTATCAGCTAAAGTTTATTCCCTTCTTCATAGCTCTTTATGCTTAAATTCCTTCTTGTGTCATTAAAACCAAAAATTACCACCCAACTGTGCAACGGATCTTGGGTGGGGCAGCAACGTGGAAAATAAAGCTGCAACACCTAATGGTTATACTTAAAGGTTTGGAAATTGGAGTGTTTCCTAATGTCGTTCACACTCTTCCTGGTATCTGCCTATTTTATTTTCTCTGGAAATCGTGAAATACAACTGTAAAAATTACAAATATAAATTATGGGGAAATACTATCCAACTTTAAGTTCACACCAGCATTTCAAATCAAAGGTCATGCAGTTTTAATACTGCCCTAAAGGCCAGCATCCTACTGCTCCCTTCACTTCCCAGTTATGAATCATCAGGCACAGAAGGATAAACACAGCTGACCTTAACTTAATTCTTTCCCTAAACTGTGGGGCAGCCTTTGATAATTTTGATTTTGAGAGCCTTTCTCTTGATTTTAGATTGTATTACTGGTACAGTTTACTTAAAGAAGAGCAAACAAAACACCCATTTCATAATTTGCTTTATTTCTGCAACAATACCTTTGTTTTCCCTGCCAGTGTATGTTCTTGTCCCACATGTTCTCCGTAGGTGTCTCTGAGGTTTTGGATCTGTGTTAAAGATGGGATGAGGCTGTATGACATCCCTGACATCCCTGCCCATGCATTCAAGCTCACATTGGCTTCCCTTTCCACTGTCAAAATTTCACAGATGAGCAATGGCCCTGAGGTACACAAAACAGGCAGCCAGCAGCTTAAGGATGTCTTAGCTTCCTGATTCTTCCTGCTGATAATGGAGGACTTGCAGGAGTTTGAAATTTGTCATCTCCACTCCCAAGTGTAACAGAAGTGAAAGAAATGGGGAACTTTACCCCAGCTGCCTACTAAAATCCAGCTTTAGAGGAGCTATGCTTCCATTACTCAGTGAAGTCCAGGTCATATATAAAAAATGCCAATTCACCAAATTAGTGGTTAAAATTTGACAGGGACTGACAATAAAAATACACTGGCGTTTGTTTTCATATTTTAAGCTCTTCATTGATTTCTTCAAATAATGTCAGGGATAGCCTCATTAATTTTTTTCCATTCTGTTTGAGAAGAGGGTGTAAAACAAATTCCTCAGCTTGTAATGAGATTACATGAAAGTCAATATTTTCTCTTTGGTCAGGTGGGTCAAGTTTGGATCACTTGCTTTTATAAGTGAAACCCTTTAGAGGAATTTCTACCCCACCCAGAACAGCTTTGTTTAATGTTTCGAACCCTGCCTGGCTCCAGCAGATAATATCCATATTTATTGATACAGAGCTCTCCTGTGAACATGACCAGAAGTTCTTTGTGCTCTGCAATCTCACCCCACTCATGCTGCAGGAAGCAGCTGACTGGCCTCTGCCGCCCACCACATCCTTTGGAATGAAGATGATATCTCCCTGTAACCACTGCCTACAGAAAAGATGCCACAAGCAAACAGGTGTTTTCAGCAGGCAGGAAGGAAGGGAGAAAAATAAATAAACCTGAGTCTGCAAGAGAGAAAGAAGGCTGTGACACACTTTCTAATATCTTCCACATCGAATTTAATCCCAGACCTGCAACCAGCAAATCCTGCCTGTCTCAGATCCAATGAAAGGGCTTTTGACTGCTTTAGAGAGCAGGACTAGACAGTTATGTTTAAAACAAATAATAACAAAACAAAGGGAGAGTCATTTAACAAAGTCAAGTTTGCCAGCAAGTTTTCCTGTCGATAAGTATACCAGTGCTTGCTAGCTTTGCAAAATTAGCCAAAGGTGATATTGGCTTTTTCCCAAATTGCACACAAACCTTTCAGTGCACAAAAGACTTCAGTTCCTGCTGCGGCATCACACCCTTCTGCTTATGTCCTTTAATGTTTATGTAACCTTAAGTTTAGAGTCAATGAAAAAGGGTTTATATTTTTTCTAAAAATGTCACCCCATGTTTAAAAACCAAACAAAAAAGCCCAGCCCTTATCCACAAAGAGACCAATTCAAAAACTTCTAAAACAAAGATCTTTAAAACCTGCATCTTGTTTTGGCAAGTTAAAAAAAAAAAAAAAAATTCTTAGATTTGTGTTTGAACTGACTTCCCGTTGGTACTTATATTAGTACCATATTTAAAATCATGCAGATGGTATCATTGATTTTGATACTTTTGCTTCAAAACCCACACAAATGCTCATACATGCTTAGATACAGAGGGGTATCTGCATGTTGTAAGAGAAGAAGGGTAAGAATGGTTTTAAAAACAAAACAAAAAAAAAGCTCAGATGGATTTCCTTTTTTTCCCCATCTTATGACTGAAGTAACTTTCAAATTATACTTACTAGTTCATGCAAAACTAGCCAGATCTACTTTGATTTACCATTGGAATTCACACAGTTGAAAGCAATTAGAGCTAATTAAAGAAACCTGCCAAGTGAAGGCTTAAAGGAGAGCATCCAGTTTGGCAGAAAGGTGAAAAAAAGCATGTATAGTCTCTAATAAAAGTACCATTTTTATATATGGCCATGGAGTTAAATGAACTTGGACTTCCAATTCACTGCAAACAAACCAAGTAGTCCTGAGGCAGTGAAATCCCCCAGAGGACATCACTTCCTATTTCCAAGCACAAGCTTTAATCACAGAATCACTACCTGCTTATTTAAGTTCCTCCTGACTCTCTCCTCGCCATAAGCAAAGTCTCTGCTGCCTCAGCACCAATCTCAGTGCTTGGGGTGAGCACATCTCAAACTGCCAAGCAGTGAAAAGTACAAGTAAATCTGTACAACACCACTAACCAGAGATAGTCACACAGAAAATACATCAGGAAATTCAGAGCAGAACAGACAACTGTCATCAGGTCATACTTGAGACACAGAGTAGGAAATCACGATTTCTATATGGCTCCCTGATATTTCACTTCAGAGCTCTTGTCAGTGTACTTCTGAGCAAGCTTCCTGCAGCAAAGCTCTTCCACTCCTGACGAACTGGGTAAAATCTTTCCACTTGGCAAGTCTGCATTGACAACAGCTGTGCCTTGTTAGCCATTCTCTCCTCAAGGTTCACTCTGCCACTGAATTTCTCTGGCAAACTGAATAATACTTGTTGGTCATTGTCACAGAAGAAATGGCATTTCTGACTTTGTTTCAGGCTCCCAGAATGAATGAAAGGCAGGGACAGAAACTAGAAAAAAATGTTTTAAAGAATGGTAAAGAAAATATGCTTGTAACATGTGCCACAAACCCAGCTATGTCAGCATTCAAACTGCCTTAAATTCTGATTAAATCTTGGACGAGATGATTTAAAGTAAGAGGAGGAAGTTGATGTTTCCAGCCACTACCTTGGCTTTTTCATGAGATATCAATATTTCAAAAGTAAGAAAATTAAATTGGGTTCTTCAACCAAAAAAAGCTGAATTTGCCAGAGGGGTGCAAAACTTCATTTTGGCAACAAGTAGTGACATTTTTCTCCCACTTATAGAACAAGACTTCTGTATACCTTCAACTACCAGCTTTCTAAATTAATTTCTCGTGGTTAAAATATTTCTCAGTATCAGTGTTCCAGTTCTCCACAGAATACTCACTTTTACTTCTGTTTACAGTCAGAGGAACTATCAGGATATAAGGAGTAAATCTGTGTGCAGCATTACTAACTGAGTGGCTTTGGGTTTTGGTTGGATTTTTTGGGTCTTTTTTTTTTCATGGTTTGTCTAAACAAACTGCTTCTTTTGTGTACATATACATGTCAACCTTCTACCCCTCCACCTGCAATATGCACGTATATATGTATATGTATATTTATACAGTTTCAGACCAACATATAAGCGTGTGCTGTGCAGTGTCACTCAGCAAGGAATTGCCCTGTGAGAGGAGAGAGGAAAAAAAACCCCAAACCAGTTCTGTTCTAGAAGTATGGTAACATATTCTTTTTGAAGCTTGACATGTCAGTCTGGGTTTGTTGGGTTTGTTGGGTTTGTTGTACTTTGTCAAGCTCTCAGCACTCTTGCAGTGCTGGCTGCCCTGCTCTGCTGTTTCAGCTCCCCTGCAGCACAGAAAGTTGCTCCACAGGTTTTACAGGGAAACACACTCCTCAGCTTTTTTTCACGGTAAATGCCTGATTTAATAATTTTTGGTTTGGGTTTCTGAACCCATGCTATAGTAAGTCCTACTTCCTCTTCTTCAAATATTGATACAGTTAAACTACTGAGAAGAAACCTAAATGCAAGATACAATGTACAACTGCAGGGAAAATAAAAAAAAAAACCAGGTTTTTCAATGTAACAGGAGAAAGCCATGAGCAGACTGAGTGGGAAGGTTCTAACCTAACTCAAACTACAAATGACTCATTTGTTAGCAGGAAATGTTAGCAGAGAGCTGGCAGGCCTGCTAATGGCCCCTTCTGGATTTAAAATGAACAGATACATGTTAGAGTGGGTAACAGCTGGAGGGGAGGAGAACGTACTAACAGAGATCTGTTTATTGGTATACCTTGGCTGGGTGAGTTTCTGGAATGTCGCTGTGTAGCATCAGTATGTCATTTTATTAGAGTTCTTGGTTTTTTTTAAGGAGATTTTACATTATTTTGAACTTAGAAAAATTAACAAACCCCATATGCTCTATTTATTACTGAGTACAGTTCCCTCTGAATAAACCCTGATGGAAAAAGAAAATATAATTTTTATTTTTTTTTTCCACTCAGTGGATCTGTTCCTAGAGCAAACAGCAATACAAATAGTCATGTCTAGTGATCAACAGTGGTATTGTGATAGATGTCTAATAACCAATGTCATAATCAGCTGTGCTAAAATTTTGAGAGATAAGGAACCTGCTTCAAGGTAAAAATCATTTAAATCAACCAAAAAATGATCTGGTGCAACAGTTTGGTATGTAACCTCATAATCACTTTATAACAGCCCCTAAAACCTGATGTGAGCTACTGACTTTGGACTTGTATGGTTTGTATTCTAGTCATGGATTTGGTAACATATATGGAAAAAAATGAGGGAGGGATTGTGTCTTTTTTTTTCCCCAAAAATAAATGCTGAAGAGAGAAAAAGATGTTGGAGGAGATATAAAATTATAAATTCTGTCACTGAGACATTAAAATGCTGGGAAAAGAAAAGAATAATTGAAAAAGTTCAGAAAAGATTCAGCATCACATATGACAAAATTGGTGTAGTGTAACGCACACAGCCGATGTGGTCTTAGGTCATGAAGTGTTTGAGAGGTCTGCATCTCTTTGCTACAGTATCTGCATTAGAATGAACATTTATCATACCTAGAAAAGTTTACTCTGGTTTTCTCTTGCACTGTGTCTTCCGTTTTAATGCTTATGTGGCTTTTGGACTCTTACAGGTAACAACTTTCTTTTGGTTGCTAAACAAACACAAGTAGTCCGTTATGTGTCACCAAGCAAAAATAACTTTGGGAGGCTTTTGGGGTGGATAACCATGGCCTGGACTTCAGACAGGACTGGGATAGGATAGGACTCTGGCTCTGCCAGGCCGGACTTAAGGTAGTGCTGGTGTCAATCATCCGGTTTAACAAAAGAACATTTTTAGATATAATTAGTTCAATTCAGTAATATAAGAGTCTAAATGAAAAATGTGTGCCTCCTTAACACAATACAAGGAATGTCGGTTTGCTTCCAGATCGAAGTCTACGATGGAAACACTAGCTATTTTTGGAGGAAAATGTCGTGAAAATTGTATGCCAATTTCTCCAAGAGAAAAATGAAACAGCCTAAAACTTATCTGAAACGTTCCTGTAACTGCACTTCAGCCTTTGAACATGCTCTCTATCAATAACCATTACAAAACATGCTGGTCTATTCTAAAAAAGTATTTGTTGTGAAAGACTCCACTATATTGTAGGTCTTACGTTATAAACCAAAATGTCTCCTGATCCTCGGTTTTGAGCCTGCAAGGACTTTGATTTACCTAAGGTTCGGTTTGGTGGCTTTATTCAGCTCTGTAGTTGCTGTCTAGGAATGAAGTGTGTGTCGTGACGAAGGGCTCCACCTCGGCACGGGGAGACGTTTATCGCCCGAACGGGCTCTGGTGGCGTGAGCAAGGCTGACAGGAGCTTCTGGAGTTAAATAAACGGGGGTTGGTGCCCATCTCGGCCTCGACAGGTACCTCGATAGGAAGATCCGAAACGCCCCGTTGTTGCTGACGGACCCTCTCTCCAGGCGGCTGCAGAGGCGGCACCTCATCCCCAGTTCCCGCGAGCCGCCCAGTCCGGAGCTCCATGGGCCGGGGCCCGGCCGGTGGCCGGGCTGCCGCGGGCCCGCGGGACTCCCTCCGGCGCTGCCCG
>WEKY01030403.1:17008-55766 GCA_013390045.1 Picathartes gymnocephalus
CACGGAGCTGCCCGGAGCCCGCTCTCCCACTTCTCTGTGGCAGCCTTTCTGCTGGGAGTGCGGCTTTGGGCGCGTCCCGGCCCTGCCGAGCTCGCTCGCTCTCGGTGCGGCCACGTGGAGGGTGCGGTGGAAGGTGCCGGCCCTGCCCGCCCGGCGTGGGCGCTTCGGGGTGTGCGGGGTCCGCCACGGACCCCCGCAGGACTTGCCGGCATTTAGAGGCAGTACCGTGGCGGTGGGTAATGAAAGAGCCACCCGATTAAATCTGGCAGAGCTTAGGGTTGGGATTTAGCGTTAACAGCTCCGGAAAAATCACTCGGGCTGTAACCTGCACGTGACCTTAAACAAGAGTAAGGGCGGAAGGATCAGGAGGCTTTGTCGCTGTACTATACGGACAGAGAAATGATGAGCGAAAAGAATTGATTTCCTGTTCTCAACCATCTCTGCTGCTTATGCTGCATTCTTTGGAAAAAAATACACACTTAACGTTGAAACTGCGGAATAAAATTGCTCTTTAAAATCTCTACCTATCTTTGTCGGTTTTGGGCCTCTCTGTAGAAGTGTTCATGCCTGCTAGCTCTTAAAACTCTCTGAGCAAGAGTTGCCTGAGTAGAAAGAAATACTTCTGGTGTCTAGCACTCCTAACCCTGTATGTCTGTAAGTAGCAATTATAATGTGTTTTTTTTATTAAGGTAGGATCTTGTACCATAACACCAAGGGAACCTGTGCTAACCTCGAGCCTGATACAGAACTGAGAAATGCACACTGGAAGACCTGGTTAGTTTTCAGAGGAGCGGAAGCAGTTGTCATCTAGTTAACAAAAGTAATTCCTGGCATGTTCCAGCGGGTATGTTCTTGTATCCCTTTGGGTAATAGCAACTGATAAAGTGACATAAAAATAGAAAACTTTCTGTATTAAAAACGTATCATATGAGGTTTGTTAAATTCGATTTTAACAGAGCATGCAGTCTGATTTCCTTTACTGGATAACATACTTTTCTTCAGATGTGCAGGGAAATAGGAATTCGATGTGGGTTGGACTTAGGCACATTATGCAACTCCAAACTGAGAGAGTAATCTTTACTATATAGGCTAATAGTGTGGCATAATAATGTAAGAAAATAACTTGAAAAAGCTCTGTAGTTCCCAAGAACGTTGCCTAGTGTCTCTATAGACTTTACCAGCTAAATGCTTGTGCTAAATTAATGGTTAAAATAGAATTGGTGGTGGTGGCCTGCAGCACTTTTATTTTAAACTGCTTTAACTCATACTTTTGAGAAAAAAAGTATGCAGCCATGCAATCTATTTCTAAAGGAGAACAGGGCATGGATATATAGATAGACTGTGAATTAATTTTGTGTTTGATGAGATTAATGGTGGCAGTTCCATGTGGGCATTACATTGGTGGGTGTAGAGGGGTTACACACTGTTCCCTATCTGGAATAGGCAATATGACTGGAGATTATGGCTGCGTAAAACAGAATTCTCCAAAACTATAAGCTTTGTTTCAGTTAATATTTGTGTAGATCTTTGTGCTTTCCAGGCTGGCTTACATAAAACTCAGGTATTACATTTGCAGCGTATATCCAGTCAGTCATAAAGCATGCAATTACAGCAGAGTTGTGGTTAAAAGTTATTCAGGCATGCTCACAGGCTTTGTCTTATGGATGTTTTACCCATTGCAAGAAAATAATTTAGTGAAATTGGAACATCAGGGTAATTCAGACATGTTCTAGAAAGTTAGTTAGTTTACTTGACGTGAAATAGCACACGCTGACCATCATTACTTTGACTTGCACAAGTGAGATAAATACGTACATATGGCAAAATTAATACATAAAACAGGATATAGGTTTCCTTCATGATCTTCACTAAGTAAGTCAAGCAACTGTAATTTACTCTTTCTGTTCATAATACATTTTCTGCAAAGCAATGGCTGATTAATGTCTGAAGAGACTTTTAAGTAGTGCCCAAATCACAAGATCACATGGACTTCAAACTTGTTTATAGTCCCACGGGAAGTGTGTTTGGACTTGTTTGCCTTTGCTGTCCAGTTTCAATGTCGTTTGATCATGATTGTGCCTGTTGTAAAGACTTAATTCCTGTTTCTCTCACAGTTTTTACAGAAGTGGAAGTTTGTTTTGAATGTATGATGGGCACTTGATAAATCAGTGATGAAGTAAATCAGTTTGAGAACATTTACGTGTTTTCATCAGATGGAATTGCTGATAAAAATCACACAAGCTGCTTAAAAGCCAACTCCAGAAAGTTTTTCTGTAAGTTACTATTTGGTCCTTTACTGTAGTGAAACTTGGTGGAAGGATGGTGGCACAAATTGTTGGACAGTAGGAGGGATGGACAGGCATAACTGCATGCGTCAGCAATGAAAATGATACCAGAACGAGAAAACCTCGTTCCATTTTCTCAGTTCTATGATCAACAATGTCAGAACACTTGGTATTTTATAGCATGTTTTCAGAATTGTCAAGTGTATCGTGGGTTTTTGTAACACATTTAAAAATGTCAGTAGAAGTTTCAGAGAAGGAAAGTTTAGTGGCAGTTCTGTTCCTTGGGCAGGTATGCTTTTCACAGGATTGAGCTCTAGGTGCAGGGTGAGTTCTGTGAATACTGAGAATTTATGCCTTTCAGGAAGCAATTTCTATTCTAATGCGAAGAAAATTGGTTTAACTTCCTGGTTTACTGTGGGAGTCCAAGTTAATTTAGAAAGCAATTATTTAAAACAATTTTATCATACAGAAAGGATCATCTTTGGGGGTGGGCTACTGAAGTTATCTTAAATGATACTAGTAATTTATTCTTGCTGATAAAGGCCTGAAGTAACACTTGATGCAGAAAGAATTTAGACTGCTCTTAGGTCATTCTTTAATTACAGCTGAGAAATTACTTGAAATAACACCTAATAAGGTGTGGTAAGAAAATGTGTACCAATTAGGCAAAGCTAAGAAAAACATTTTTTCCTAAATTTCAAAAACTTGATATTGAAGAGCTGGAAACCGTGTCCTGCCACAGTGTAACCGAAAGGAAAGGAAGATCTGTGCTGCCTCAGTCCACCCGTTCATAGTATTTTAAGTGCTATTGAATCAGTGCCATTGCTCAAGGTGTTTTGGATGTAATAAAAATCTGAGGAGTAAAGAAGTTCAAAGATACTTGTTTGAAGTCACTTTTGTTACCTCTTGTGATAGTGCAAAGTCTGTATAGGTTTTAATACCGTGAAAGCTGGAAAGCAGCATAAAAGACTTGGAAGATCATGGTTTGCTGATGTCAGTCTCAAAAGCTTCTGAGAAGAAGGGGGTGTTGGAATTACATGTAGGGTGTTGTACCCATGCTGGGGGACATGATTCATTAGACTGGAAATGTTCTCTCCTATCACATTGTGCTGCCTCATCGTCTCTTTCCATTTCCTGGCTGCTTTTTCCATTGCTGCAGAGCAGGAATGACTCAGCTGCTGTCCTTTCTCTCTCAGCTGTCGGTGACCCAGGGGCTTCATTCTCATCTGGCTGTCACCTGCTCTGGAGCCTCAGGAAGTTTGTGAGAGAAACCAGCCCCTCTTTTTGTTCTGTGTTGACAGTCACAAGTCAGCATTAAACAAAATAGCATGTGTATACAAAATGTGGAATATTAACTCTGTAAAGAGAGAGAGTTTCTGGACTGTTAAAAAGTACAGAAAATTGTATAAGCATTCAGTTTGGTGCTTAAATGAAAAAAGACACATAGTTCCAAAACCACTGAGGTAGCTAAACCAGTCTGGATTTGAGAGAGTCTGTGTAACACTGGAAGTTGATGTATAACTGATCATGTCTGAAAGTCATCAATCTAAGTCGTGGTTGGTTAGATAAAATAAAACGCGTATGTGAGATAAAATACTCTTCAGGTTAAGAGTGTATGAAAGAAGTTCTATACAGAATTTGCATAAAATCGTAAATACAATCAGCAGAGACTTTGTGCAGTGTTTCTGCACGTAGGTCATAAATGCTTTAGAAATAGTTTCCAATCATACTTCCTAATAAAGACCGCTATAATCCAACATGAATTCCAGACAGGTGTTGTCATACAGTTTATATATAGAGATCTCAAAATTACCTGACTTACACCACAGTCATAAATTGGTCTTTAGGGTAATGATTACTAATGGACAAAAATAATACCTTGAATTCTGAAAGATAACTGTAAATGATAAATTATTTACAGCTGGTGATTTGATAGCTATAAATAGTTCCTCTTTAACCAAGCTACATGCTGATAATAGCATGCAGCCATACTGAGATTGGAGTATCAAAGAAAAACAAAGGAAAAATGTATGTAATCTTCAAGGAAGTCTCTTTCAGTAGACATTGTTCAACATGATTTTTGATGTGGAATTTTTTTTTTCTTTTTTGTAATATGTTTGTTAATATTGATTTGCATTTTAAATAGGATTGAGTAGCACTGAATTCCATCTAGGGTTGTTCATGGTAGCCGTACGTTATTTGTATGGCTGGCAGTTGAGTTCAGTTCCTCTTGCAAAATAACCAATAATGCCACAAGTGAGTGTTGCTGCAAGGGGGAGCAGTGAGCCAGGGCTGCTTCTCAGTCCTGCTCTGCCACTGTAGGCACTGCTTCATTCATACCGTGTACAGAGCAGTCCAGAAAAACTGCTTCACTGTCAAGTGGAAGATTGCACTCTGTGTTTCACATGATGGTTACATTACTTTTCAGGGCTCTGTGCAGTTTCTGTAGCCGTTTTTGTCACGGAAGGCCTCTTTCCATCAGGGCTCCACTACCCTGATAAGCTCTCTCATTTCATGAAATGCAAATGGTGTCATATAGGCCATATATATTGTCTGCTGCTGTTTGCAGAATATAGAAGCATTTTTTTTGTGCTGACCTGAACATCAGTCTCTAGAAGACAGTATCTCAACCTAAAAGTACAGTTTTAAATTGTACTAGCATACATAAAAACTTGAGAAATGCAACTTGGCTGCAGTCCAAATAATGTGGTCGCTTTGCAATACTAAGTTTTTATGCTAAATATAAAATATTCCTATTTATTTGATGTCTGATACAATACCTAAATAGGATAGATTTCCATCCTTGCTGTTCTGAACTGTTTTGAGGCAATTATATTAACAGGGTCCACTTGCTCCCAAACCATACATTCAGTAAATAAATACACAGTAGCTGCAGCAGGATTTATATACAACATTTTGCTTTTCATTGTAGTATGCCCATAACTGGTTATTTTTTCACTGAGTTGCTGTCTTTGTACTCCACATAAGAGATTGAGTTTTGTAAAGTGTGTAGTCTATAAATTTGTGTATCTCTGTGATACAGAGTCCCAGAAGTTCATTTTTGGTGGCTTAAGGCAAAAATTCTTATGCTGGCATTTGCTAACTATGTATGTTCAGTAGTAGGGAGAGGAATGTGAGGGGTTAATGCTGACTTCTAAAAGAATAGATGAAGATGAGATGCTTTAATAAGAATGCAGCAAATATAGAAAATTATCTGTTTTGCTTGTGTCAAACTTGGTGGTTCAAATTAATTGCAGTAAACAGTTACACTGAGTGATGTAAAATACTTTCACAGTCTTTGAAGACCATACGTTGCCTTGTATTGTACTGTTGTTGAGTTCTTAAAAGAGGAATAAAGTTGAAAAAGGCAAATTATCACTTATTTGTGGAAAATTCTGAGAGTTTCTATAAATAAATCAATTTACTGGAATTTTCTCCATTGCTGTAGCTTAATTTTTAACAGTAAATTGGCAAAGACAAAGGATTCATTATGTTTTATAAACAAAATATTCTCAGAGTGAAACACCTAGAAGAGTACATTGATCTTCACGTAAAAGGAATGTATATCAACAATGGGAAAACCCCCCATTTTTTGCTGAGTTTTGCCCATATCCTATGAAATGTGTTATACAGGAGTTCCTTGTATTCAATCAAGCAGTGATTGAATAATAGTGAAATACCAAAATGGTGCCTCAGGTGCTCTGTAGTTTTTTGTTCTGGACATGCAGTTACAGCTTGCTTCAGTTTTACTTCTCTTGACAACAAGCAATGCCAGATCCCTAACATTTCTGCCTCACATATTACCAATAATACTGTGCTTCCTTGCCCCTCTTCTGTCTCTAATCTTGCACTAAGGGTAATATTAATACTACATTTTCACTATTTCACCTCAAACTTGTGTCCCTTCTGAGTTAATACCTTGCTAAGAAAGGTTTATAGTTTGTGCTGAGTGATTTTTGAAGCCATTTTTATCCGTTTGAATGGTTGCCTTCATCACCACACAAACTTGTAGTGAGTGGCCAGGTAGATCTTTCAGAATAATCTTGGTTAAGAAATGATGGCTGGGAAATGGCATCACTTCTGTTGAGGTCTCACTTGGGATGTGGTGAAATGACACATACTGGTTCAGCTGGGCATTTTCTTGGTGGATTTGCCCATTGAAATATGCACAACTGTTTTATGTCCTGTGTCAGACTGGTTGTGTCACCTCTGAATCTGCTAAGACATCTTACAAACTCCTTTGTCTCCTACAATTACTGCACAAAAATGTGTTTGGGGGCCCACTAATTCAAGGTGTCACTGGTTCCAGCACCTGCCTGCTGTCTAAGAGGAGTAGTTCTTCTGGTTTGTTCTCTTGACTAACTTTGCTAAGTAGAATTTGAGTGGCATGTTGACAGAGCACCTCGTAAAAGTCTGTGGTGGTGGTTCATTAACTAAATCTCTTATTTAAAATACAGATTTGATTCAGTGGCATATGTCGTCAAGTAAAGAATTTGAAACCTCTTCATTCAAGGAATGGCCTTCACAATCAGTCAGGCACTAATTTGGCTTAGCACGTGTAAGAGAAGTATGCTTTAGTCTCATGTTTCAATGGACTTCCATAATTGACAACTTGTCTAAACTTATTTTTCTGTTTTTTCAAGTGAGAGAATCCATTGGCTTAGCAGTAGGCATGCATAATTCCTTTCTGGATTGTAGCTGTGATGGAGAGGGGTGTATTATAATGATGTAGGTATTAAACACTCATCAAAGACATGCCTTTGATGCCTTCTAACATACCACAAGTATTGCAATGTAGTGCAAAGATTAAATAGTTACAGTGGTGTAAGTTATAAGAACAATAAAAGTATTGCAAGTGGTTTTAACAGTTTATTAGAAATATTGTTACATTCTGTTTTGAAGGGAAAGTTGGAGAAATTATTCTCAAATGTCTTCCAATAGGAAATATGTCCACTGCTGTTTTTTCAATGTTATTTTAATGCATTGTGAGGTGACCAGTTGTTTTATTCGTGCTCTGTCAAAATATTCTATTAGACTGCAGACCAGCCAGATCAGTAACTGGTGTTCCCACCTAAAGCTGGGTGGCTCTTTTTTTGTGTGGACTGGTGTTTGTGCAGCTGCACAGTGAGCCAGATAGGAAAAGTAATCTGTCTTGAAAATAATCTTTTTTTTTCTCTTTCTAGGCTGTTTTTCAGCAGAATCTAGTTGTACAGCTGCACAGTGAACAGATCAGCAAACAAATGTGCTGGTATCCAAAAATGGTTTTGTGGGAATGGGAAGGAGAGAGTGAAGCAGTGGGGGAGGGCAGCACTGCTGCTTTAAGTGCAACACCATCTTAAAATACTTTCTGAACTCCAGCCTTGGTTCTAAGTAAAAAATTTGCTTACTTTCAGTAGAAAAATGAAATATTAAAATGCAGCTGTAACTGGTTCATCTTTTCAAGTATTTCATTCTTACAAGCACTGGTTGGTATCTTAATAGGACCTAATTGAACAGTAGAATATTGGCACAAAAGTAAATTAGCTCTGTTATCAATTCTGTGCATTAATAGGTGTTTCATGGATTACATCCAATGTATATATGAAAGACTAGAAATTAATTCTTGGTGAGCAGAACTAGTACTTACAGAACTTCAGAATTACTCTGAAGTTTTTATATTCTTTTGAGCTCTGAGAAGGGTCCTGTACTCAGCAACTTCTTACAAATAACCTTTGAAGAAGGTTGTCCAGTTTTTTTATGTTAAAAATAAATGCCCCTATCTGGGTAACTGAGCTGGTAGATTGCTACAGTATTAGTTCAAGATCATTTTATTATGCTTGGGACCTGGCTTTTCAAATATTTCACAGTTCAGATTTTTAAGAAGTATTCATGGTGTGTTCAGCTATGCATAAATGCTTTCTGTTCTCTTTAAGTCTTATCTGGTATTAACTTAGCAAATAGGGTTTGGATCAATTAGTTAATGGTCTGTTCTTACAAAGTGCCCCTCCTACTGAGCTATAGGTTTTCAAATGAATGAGTTTTCCTGAAATCCACAAACCTGTTTCACTGCAATTGAAGAAGGAAGAAAATACAGGAGATGGGTGAGAACTAAATTTAGAAATGGTTAATTTTAACTTTATTGATCTGTAGCATGTTTTCCTGTTTCCATTGGCAGAAGCTAATGTCAGCTTATGATTGATAAAACAAAACCAGGTTGTTATTATTTAGTTGAAATGGGTTTATGGCTTTCTTAAAATGTGTTTTAGCAACAACAATATATTAATTGTCATTTTTAAAAAATCTTTAAAATGTGTGGTAGATTAATAGTATTTTGTATTCTAGTATTTGTTAGAAACGTGAAATTTAAAAAATGTAGAGTAGGTTCCTTTGGATTTTCAGATTCCAGCCTTTTTTTGAGCTCAATATTTGTATGAAGTATTGCACAGTTTGGGATGGGGAGAAGCTACATACATCTCTCCTGCATGTACACTGCAGGGAATACCTGCAATATAGAAAAAAAGTTAAATTTCTAGGAATTGTAAGAAAAACTGTCTTTATGTAGTCAATAACTATTTCAAGAAATATTTCTCTTTTTAAATAACGGGCATTTCTCATAGAGCTGTTCTCACAGAACTCTAAGAAGTTCCTAATAGAAATGAATTACTCAAGAGCTGAACTGGCACTACCTCAAAGTGAGAATGCCCTAGTGTGGTAAGAATATTGCTTTGTCCTTATTTTTAGCACCCCTTGTCTCTGTGGATTCTCTCTTGCCTTAGCTGGAGCATGTGTTTGGTGTGAAGCTCGTAGCTGCCCATGAAATCTTTCTTGCAAAGACACTTCACTCTCTGTGGCATTCTAGCTGAGTAACTTGGAGGAGTCAGAGATGGTTTTCGTAGATGAGCAGAACATTCTTCAAAGAAAACAAGGATAAGAAAGTTGAACAACAAGGAGAGAAACTGAAATTACTTGGGAAGGAGCGTGGGAGGGAAAGAAATCAGTGCCTTTATATTATAAATATTTCAGGTTATTAAAATTGTTGGGAGCAGACAAGAAAAAGGGTTGGGGGAAGAAAGTTGGCACTTAAAATACTCTAGTCAGCATTGTTGACTGAAAAAATGCTGTACTACGTGGGCTGCAAATGCTGGAATAACAGATGTGGCTTTCATTTGAGTTTGAATTTTGTATGACCACATTATTTGAATCCAAGTTTGTTGGTTTAAGTAAAGCCTAACTCTTGAACTAGTTTTCTAGTCTCAGTGAAGCAGTTGGTGATAAATAAACAAAGCTGTCCCCACAAATCTGTTCATATTCCAGGCTTTAAGGCATAAAGTGCTGTATAAGAAGAACAGTTGAAATAGTAAGCACTGTGGATAAATTCCAGAAATCCAAGGGAAATTGAATGAAAAAAATACTTTAAAAAGAAACAAAACCAAACCCAAGTCTGATCACAGGTGCCTTTGTTTAAATAGCTGAAACACCCTAGGCAGACAGTGGTTTGCACAGAGATGTGCTGAGTTTTCCGTGCAGAGAAGGTGACTGTGCTTATGCCCTGCGCAGGTGCTTTCACCTCAAGCCTGTGTGTGTATGGATGTTCAGTCTCTGCATTTGCTGGGAATGATCTCTTGCACTGCTGCCCAGGGAGGGGACGGGGTGCCCTGGGCAGCGCCCTGTGCCTTTCTGAAATACTCTCTGGTGGGACACACTTCATCCTCGCCCCTGCAGATGGACACATTCTGATTTTGGAGCTTGGCTTGGGGTGGGCTTCTCCCGCTGCCTGAGGTGTCAGGAGGATCTCCGCTTGTTCTTGTAGCAGCTCAGGGAAGTGTAGCAGGTGCTGTTATCTCAGCCGTGCCCTTTAGGGGTGCTGTAGTTTCTTAACGACCACAGCTTGGAGTTGTTTTCCCTCCTGTCTGCCCGGGATCGCTTTCATTCCCTCAGGAGCTGAGGAGGGGGGCCAGCGGGGAATCATACCAGTGAACAGAATTAGGCAAAGGCTAACAGCAGGAATAGGCAGAATCTTTTTCAACTTTGGTGTAGCCTTGTCCTTGGGCTGCCCTTGCATATTCTCATGAGGGGATTTGAGAGTCTTAATGTTCCTATAATGAGATCAGCTATATACAATTTTGTGCCACTGAAGTGTACAGAACTTGGGACTTCAGCTTTCCAGTATTATACACATATGAGTACTGCCTGACAGGTTAAACATGACAGCTATTTACACTTGCCTAGAGAATAATGAAGCTCGTTTAAAAAGAAAGAATTAACTCTTTCTGGTTGTTCTTTTGGAAACTTTTTATTATGGGTACATTTGATTTTTAAGTATCTGTTCTGTAACAAGAATTGCAGTAGAAGATACAGAATATTATACAATAGAAGATCAGAAATATTGTGCTAGGGTAATTAGTATTTTAACTGAAAACAGGCAAGTAATTGATTTTGCAGTTGGTCTCACACTGCTCAGCTCTTATTTTTCAGCAATGAATCACAATCAGAGGTTACAAACTATTTTAACCATTAGGACGTGGAGAAAAGGAACCATTCAAAGCTAAACACCGCAATTAGGGATGCATGACTAAAGTTTCCAAGTAATGTATTAGTAGTATTGTATGAGACAGTCACATGGAAAAGATCATGAGGTTGTGAAAAGGATTATGAGCATGCTTCAGTCATGAAATTTCCTGGTAGAGATATTTTAGTCTGGATCATGCTTGTTTAAATGAGGATAATTTAACTTTGCTTGTTCTGGTTGTATTACCACTATGTGGCAAAGGGGGAGAAAGTGTCTTACCTATAAAAGTAGTATTACTTAATATATATAGTAATACATGAAAACAATATTTCAGTAAATTTTGGGGATGAACTTAACATACTGAACTACTTGAAAAAGTTTATCACAGCCTTGAAATCAGTAACTGGAACGTAGGGGATTGAACTGGAGACAAACCACAGTCATTCCAGACTGATGATTGATCAGTTGTTTCATAATTGGATAATTCATGAATATAATGTATCGGGACTGCTGTTAGATGCTGCTGCTATTTCATGCTGATACTGATAGTGCTGCACTCCCCTCTTCGGCTGCTTTTGCTCCTGTTTCTGCTTGAGATACTGAAGACTTTAGCATAATGGCATAGACTGTAACATTAACTGTAGCCATTGACCTGTCTGATTGATGTCCGTGGAATCAGTTTTGATGTGGATGCCTCCATTTGACAGATACTCTTCTGGGCTTATATTTTTAAATGGGACAGTATTTCAAAAGAGAGTTTTGCTTTTTAAAAAAATTTTATAAGTGTTTGAAGCTCCAGTGAAAAGTGAATTTTCATATTTTGGATTTGTAGAGGTTAACAGGAAAAAGGTTTTTCCCCAGTCTTGTGTGTTGACACACTTGTTTGCCACATGAAGTCCTTAGAAGGCAGCTCCTCCCTTTTCTCTGCCAACCTGTTACAAGTATATGAGCTTCCAATAGATTGTGTGTGTGTGTGCAGTAATGTGATTACAAGTGTTTAAGCACAAAACGGCAAGCTGGTATTTTCAGAAGGAAAGATGGACTTTAAATGTTTGTGGTTTGCTGCAGAGCACTTTCCTGGCTGATTTCACAAAGCACATTTATTGAGCAGCTGTGGGGGGCTTAGGGAAGGACAACCAAATTTCTCCTGTCTCGTGTGAGAGCCAGTGATACTTCAGGATGTGCTGAGCAGGTCACTCATGTCTGTGAATGTAGGGCCAGTGGCAGCTCGAGTCAAGGTGCACATCAGGAACTAAAACTGCTGGCAGTGGCAAATGGTGAATTGTTTTCAACTCTGAACACAAGATAAGCTTTTGCAGTGTCTCCTTTGTATGTAACACTAAATTGAAAACCACATTGTCTCGATGATATAATTTCTAAAAATCAGCACAAACTGCTTTCAGCTCGACAGTTGTCAGCAATAACAGTATTTTTTGAGTCGCATAAGCAGGTGTTTTCCATATAACCCTACTTTTAAGTAGATCTTAGTCCACGTAGATCTTAGAAGTCAGTAAACCAGTGTAAGTGAAAAGTACTAAAAGTATGAACACTTAATACGTTGAAGTCGGTTAATGACAACTTATTTTTTACGTTGGTAATAGCCAGTGTCAAAACAGGGAATTGTGCAGTGTGTGGAGGCACTTTAGCAGCACAAAAGAGAACAAATGGTGCATGGGTTTTCAGCTGCATTACCTGTCACCCCCATGAACAGGAAAATACAGCATTATTATTTTAAGACAATTTTCATTCTTTTGTAGCTTGTGTTTTATCAAGATTTTCAATATTATAGGTTATCATAAGCATAGATGCTTCTGAAAATATGCACAAAAATGTTCTGATGTGACTAACTGTAAATGTTGTTAATCTTTTTCTTATAATCACCTCATGTAAGTATGGTTTGTAAAACAGCATCTCTAAAATACACAGTCTGTCTTACTGTTGGATAAGGAAAGTACATTAATACAATTTCTGCTGCAATTGCTATTCTTCTACTGCCAATATCTATAAAGTTTTGTGAGTGATTCAGTTGGCATAAGTACCAAACTGATAGGCGATACAAATTGACATTGAGGTTGCTTTTACAGCTAAGTGCTTCCCTTTGTGTTTCTTCTAGGAAACAGAGATGAAGGTACACATGCACACAAAATTTTGCATCATTTGTTTGCTGACATTTATTTTTCATCAGTGCAATCATTGCCATGGAGATGGACATAACAGTGGTCCCAAAAAGGATCGTGTACACGACCATAATGACTATCAGATCTCAAATGAATCATACTTCCAGAATGGAGGAACAGAATCTATGCCCAGTAAATTTTCAACGTTGGAAGCAGAAAATGAACAAAAATACTATATTGAAAAGATTTTTGATCGCTACGGTGAAAATGGAAGATTATCTTTTTTTGGCCTGGAAAAACTGTTAATAAGCCTTGGTTTGGGAGAGGTAAAAGTAGTGATGATAAATCATGATGATATTGGCCACGATCATGTTTCTCACTTGTATGCTTTGGAAGTACAGGAGGGAAAGCATTTTCATCCTCATAACCATGCTCACAGCCACTCAGATTCAGAAAACCAGACCACGGTCGGTGTGTCTGCAAAGAGGAATCATAAATGTGATGCTGAGAGAGAGGCAGCGGTGCCCTCAGTGAAGGAGGAGGGCAAACACATCCACAACCAAAGCCGCCGTCACCACCAGCACCACACGCGCCCGCACCGGCACGAGCACAACGGCACGCGCCACTCGCGCAATGATTCCCTCAGTCATGGCCACCACGCAGAGCAGAGCCACGAGCCTTCCACGGAGACAAACACCACCCAGGACCAGCCCGAACGGAAACAACGCAAGCAGAAGAAGAAGCAAAAGAAGCTCAGCGAGACGTCGGGAGACGCTACGTGGGATTACGCCCCGGAGCATGACCCCGGGGACCAGTACGAGCACAATCGTGTACACAAACATGACCACGTCCATGATGCCTCCCACCTGCACATGCACCACCACGACCACAGCGGCGACCGCTCCGCCAGCCACGGGCACCAGGATGGCAGCTCGGGCACTGCTGACGGGCACCGCCACACCAGCAAGAGAGAGGCCTCACACAAGCAGATCAGTGTGAGGAAACATGCTCTTCCTGCAGCACGTGGTCACAAGGATCACAGTGAGGATGAGCACGAGCATGAAGAGGTGAGTATGAAATGGAGACCTGGTAACTTGGCTTTCTGTGCTGTCACATAATTGAAGGTGCAGACTCACAACATTTGGGACCACAGTGTAATACAGGTAGCAGAGTGAGAGTGCTAGAGGTCACTGAGCTTACTTTATGAGTTGCCATTTCTGTGTGCCCATCACCCATCTTTTCTCAGAGACCTATCATCATGCCTTTTTATGCGCATGAAGTTGATCCTTAATGCTTTCTGAGATACCCTGGTTACAGGTGAGGTTTCTCCCTTCCCAGTGTTCAGGAATGCTGCCACCACACACACCTTTTCTGGACTTCTTTCTGAATCTGAGCTCATTAACATTTTTGAAAACTGCACAGACACTCTTTCCTAAAATACCTGCATCTTTTCAGCACATTTCTGATATCTTTGTCCTAAGAGATTAAGAAGCAAATGCAGGTGTAGCTTCAGTAGCACTGTGCTTGGGGGAAGCTCTTCTTTTTTTTCCTTCAGCATCCATTATTTCTGCCAGCACCATAAATCCCTTCCCCTTACAGTTAACTACAGATGCAGGACCTTGTGATGTCATAATTTTAAACTAGAGGGATGGAGGGAGTGCCAAGTTCAAGGTTTCAAACTGTATTAAAAAGTGAAACTCAAAACACAGAAGGTTAGTAGGTAAACATAAGTATTGAAAAACCTATTTTGGATTTACATTTTTCCACTCTTCACCTACAGCTCTTTCATCATTGCTTGCACTGTGTAAAGAATATGGAAGCTCCTTTTCATTGCCATTTATCAAAAGTTATGTAGGTGTTGGGAGACTTGAGTTTGCTGTGCAAATATTTTTACTGTTTCTTTCCCCTTATAAACCACTTACATCAGTTTAAGACATGTTTTAACACTGGTGAAACGTTTGGACCAAAGTTTCTGCTTTGCTTTGTCTCAAATAATATGCTGCATTTCCCACAAGTGAAAACAGATGCTTTTATATTTAATTTGTTTGTACAATTTGCTTGCAGTGCTTGAATGCTACACAGCTGCTGCGGTACTATGGTCTGGAAGCCAGCTCTCTAATTTCTCCTGAACTGTTTGTGTACATGTGTCCTGCTTTGCTCTACCAGATCGAGAGGAGGCTTTGTATTGTACATTATGATGAGCTGGAAGATTTTACAAGAAATAAAAATGCATCAATTGAGAATAAAGATAAAACAGGTGCATCAGGTAGGTGACTTTTTTTTTTAGTGGGACTGAGGTGGTCTGTATGATTATCTCAAAGTTGGAAAGTTGCAGTGTTACTTTGACACTAAATTTCTTAATAAATTTGACCTGGACTCATGTACTGGTTTTACGTTTATTTCAGGAATAGAGAACAATGCTTTCATCACAGTTCATTCACTGAAAAACAAGATTTTAGGTGTTGCTATTTTTATATTTTAGCAGTGATACAGATCTATAGAATTGACATCCAGAATTTTTGGTGAACTTAAAAAAGAGACATCAGCAAGATACAAGAGTATTTAAATTGCCATTTCCGCCACTTCCCTTTTCTGACTTCCAGTGTCAGTTACTCTGTACTATTTCTCTCTAAGCACATGAGAAATGTTCCATCAAAATCCTCTTGGCAATTTTAATTTTTGTGTGTACCTTGAGTAAAACTGAGTAGACTTCTTATCTCATTGCCATAGTTCCAAGTTAATTTTTTTTTTTAACTGTTAAAGCAGTTACTTTAAGGGCAGAATCCATTGTTCTGATTTCATAACTGAATGTACTTTTCAAATACATGTTTGCCACTGCTATCTTTCATAAATTATAATGGAACTATTGCTGTTTAGTTGCATTAAAATACTAAAAATATAAAAAATCTTGGCTATAATGTCTGTAGTTTGAAAATACAAGTATTGGTAATGAGAATATTGATTAGTATGTAGGTGCTTATTAGCATCATTAGAAATAAAGCTTGAAATAACTGCATTCTCATAGATGTTAATAACCATTGGGAAGAATGCATTGCTGGTAATCTTTCTTAACAATTCCAGGGTCATTAAAATAATTAACTTCTTCAAGATAAATCTCCTCAAGTGACACATCTGCCATGTTGTTAGCTGTTCAGAGATTGCTGTAAACCAGATACAGTGGGTGTTTTGTACAACAGCAAATTGCTCTGTAGTGTGGTCTCAGTGTAGTAAGAGCTGATTCCTGCCTTATTACTAAGAGCATTGCTAGGGTAGCTCTAAGCATTTTCTGCCAATTAAAATGTTCAAACCCTATACAAAGCTGTCATGTTGCACATGCCTTGAACCAGTGCAATTAGGAAGCTTCTACAGATGAGTGCTTCTTTTTAAAAGATTGCATTTTATTTCTCTGTAATGAGGAAGGGAGTTCATTAATAACTCAGCTTGAAGACCTTTAACATTTTAAGAGACTTAATTTGGAAGCTTATTGCGAACATTTAACATGTTTTATGGCACCTGATATCTTGAGTATAAATAACACCTTTGCTAGTTAGTTGTAAAAATTTGGGTTCTAACTCACTGATTTGGCTCTCTAACAGTAACCTGCAGAACAGGTCAATTTGATTAGATAATGATAATATCATTCTTCATAACAATTCCCTGTATTCTCTTGTGTTAATTCCAGCAAGATTTCAGTTGATATAATAATAATTGCTCCTTCTTATGTAAGGAAGTGAATCAAAAAATAACAAATCCTAATTGGAATACAGGGATTGTGGGAGGTGTAGGGCAAATGTCAGTCATAAAGTAACTTAACCTATAGGTTGTAGGATTATACTGAAATGAAAGTGTGTGCCCACATATAAATATTTTTAGACAGAAGTATTCACCAAAGTTAGGAGGATGCAGTCACTTTTAAACATGAGCTTTTTGTGGTTTACTTTAGTTTTAGTTAAAGCTTTCAAAAAATCTTAACAGGCCAGTGTTGCTTCTGTTCATTGATACCAGCCTGTGAGGTTTCCATTACCTCTGCTAGTGTGGTTTTCTAAAGCAAAGTAATTTAATTAACGACAAAAAACTTACAAAGCGATGTTGAGTTTTCTTCCTGTAATTTACAGATAGTTCTGTGACATTTTCTATAGAGGATTTTCAAGGGCTTATCCATGAAACTGAGCTTTCACAGCACAGTCACCACTGAGGCCCCTAAACAACTGAAAAAGGAAAGGTACACCGTGCTATGAATGAAGCCATAGAAATCACACAAGTAAACAGGGAGTGTTTTATCTAAAGATGGAGATCGGGTAGAGCTGTTTATTAGAAGTGTTTCAGGTCAGATACAAGTTGTGAGTCTGCCTGTGCAGATGTCAGAGCTCCCTGGAGCTCGATCCAAGAAGGGCACAGATTCCATATTCTAATCTCATGTGCCTTGTCTTAATCATGATGCCGAGTTTAGGTCCTGTATCATCCGTAGAAGTGTGTCTGCCAAACCTGCTGGGACAAATGAAACTTACGCCTTTCCATCTTTCTCCATGTAAGGCTGTTGATCGTCTGACCTGGCACTTGACACCAGAGTGTGTCCAGCCTGGGGGCAGTGTCCTGCCCAGTGGCTGTATCATTTTTATCTGGGCTGCTTGTGCATGCGTGCTTGATTGAGCACTGAGGGACAGCTCCACGTGGGCTGGGTTTTCAGCAGAGCCTGTCAGTCCAGGCTACGTGGCTGAAGTGCTCTGGGGATCAGTCAAGGCTGTGGCATTATTTTGGTCATCAGGGTCCTGCTTTGACTTTAGACCAAAAGACCAACTTTGTATTCCTGTTTTCTAGCCTCTGTTTTTCAGTTCCCCATCTGACAGCAGACTTTGCCTTATCACCAGCTCTCTTTTTCTGTGGTCTCAGTACTCATGACTGCCAGTGCACTCCTCATACTGGCTAAAGCTTTTTCTAGTCATTTTCTCCCAGTGGATGTGGTCTTGTACCCCTTGTATTTCAGTTGGATTGTTTCCTTTTGTGCAGTGTTGTGGAATGGCAGCTACAGACTTTGTAAGAATGAATGTCCCAAAATAAAATTTAAAGCAGCAGATGTTGTGAGTTTTGGTGTCGAACCAGACCAAGCCTGCAGGAGCCACACTTCTGTTGGCAAAGTCGTGTCAAATCTGCTTCATAGTGGGTTTGGTATAGACAGAATTCTTGGGATGTTTCACCCTGATGGTGACACTGAGCAGCCACAACATATTTATTACTCTTTTCTGCTCATGTGACCCATACCTGCCCCGTTTTCCAGGATAGTTTCCCCTACTTGTGGACCCTCACAGACACAAGAAAACTCAGATCGTGCTCTGAAATGTGGAAATGTTAGCAATTTTGAATCAGGAGTTGTTAAATTACATTTAAGTTGGCAAATTGTGTAGACATTTTTGATTAAAAGTGGAGCTAGGAAAAACCCTGTGGAAGAAAATCAAAGCCTTTGTACTGAAACTTAAAGAAAATAGTTTATTAAAAGTGAGATGCTGACTGCAAGAGCCATGTCTCTGTTTAGAGGATCTGTTTCTTGTGTAATTCCTTCTTTTCAATGTAATGCAGAGATTCTTACATCTTCCCTCATTAATATGTTGGGTGTACCACATTCCTTATCACTTCTTCTAATGGCAACAGTAGAGATTCTCAGAAAAAAGAAATGTTGCTATTTGGTGGTAGCAAGTTGCTTTCAGCTTTTCAAGCTCTTATTGTAGCATTTGATTTTAGAGTTCCTCTGGCAAAGGCTGAGTCTTCTCACAAATAAGTGTATGTTTCAAAGCACCAGGTGAAATATATAGTGCCAAGCTAAACATGTGACTTCAAACAGGGAGAAATATGGAATCCAGAAAAATTTTGCATCAGAACCATATTAAAAACAATGGTTAAATAAACGTTAGTGGTTGTAGAGCCCTAGTAAGTGAAGTAGCAGAGAGGATTTTGTTCCAGTATAAAACCTTTTGCTTTTTGTTTCATGAAGGGCTACAAAGCTAAGCCTGGAACTAGCAATCAGGAAGAACTGCTGGGCTCTTTTTAGCTAGTTGTCTTCTGATGTCTCACTATATTATACCATACTGTGAATAAGCCTGTGGTTTTTGGGTTTTGTGGGGTTTTTTTGCTGTGGACTTCAGTACTGCCTTTATATTTTTCAGCCCCTTTTGAATGAACAATCACACAACTTAGGTTAAAGGAAAGTCACCTTCTTAAGAGATAGCTGAAAGTCATTAATTGGCCTTAAAAGTTTTCCAGGTGTTGTTCTGATAACCTTTCTGTGTTCATTTCTTCCCACAGCCTGGTTTTGTGGTATCATCTCTATCACCGTCATTAGCCTGCTTTCCTTGCTAGGTGTGATCTTGGTTCCCATCATTAACCAATGGTGCTTCAAATTTCTTCTAACTTTCTTGGTAGCTCTGGCTGTAGGAACAATGAGTGGAGATGCACTGCTCCATCTCTTGCCACACGTAAGTATTGTCTCCTTACTTTTTATTCTTAATTGTAAATGAGTCTAGAATTTTTGAGGAACTGTTTGATAGCATCAATAAAGAAATGTTCACTGATGCTCACATAGATTGACTTGACTGTGAGGGACACCCTGAAACACTGTTGGAGACTCTGCTAACAGAAAGGAAGGAAATGTGTTTCTCTAAAAAAAGGGGGGAGGAAGGGGAGGTGGTGTGTATTCATCGTTGAACTGATGTCACATTATTGTAAAACATTCAGGAGCCCAACAAGAGTATTTTAAAGTTAGCAGTATTGCTGTCTCTTGTTTACTGATAGTTGTGTATCAGTGCCACCTTAAAGTATTTCCTGGGGATTAACCTGCCTGGTTACTAGATTTGGGGGAAAAAGTAACCTCTAATGTACTGAATCAAGCAATTGCCCAAGGAAGGTAAGCAGCTTTTAATTTGTGATGGTGTACTGTAATTCTTAAAAGGGAAAACATCTTCTAAAATTTTGTTACATCAGTTGTTTAGCACAAAGATTAATACTTTCATGTTTTCTTTGTATAATTCTAATACACATTTTTAGTCATGGTTTTGGGATTTTTCTAAAGTTTATATTTCAGATCAGAATTAAGGCTGTAATTGAGTGTAATAGTTTAAAAAGTCATAAGCCTTGGTTGCTGATGGGAGTGTAAGAATGGTAATTCCTTGTGATATTCCTGAGTGTTAGTCTCACCTTCAGCATCATGAGAGAAAAGCTGAAGCTGTATTATCTACCCCCTCAAAAAAAAAATTCCCAGAAAAATTTTTTTTATTGATTCAGGTAATGAAGAGTGTATTAAAAAAATTACATAGCAAAATGTGTTAGTGTGAAGAAAAACCAAGAAAGGGTGGGTGTTTCTGTTATTTTTTCTGGCTTGGTGCCCTTTCAGTGTCCTGGTTGCCCCAGTGGTGTGACTGTTGTCTCTCCCGCCAGTCCCACGGAGGCCACAACCACAGCCACCACCACGGCCCAGGCCACGTGCACGAACACAGGCGCTCCCACCGGCACGGCCACGCGCACGCGCCACGCGCCGAGGGCTTCCTGGAGGAAAATGACCCCGTGCTCAAAGGGCTCTTGGCTCTTGGAGGCATTTATGTGCTCTTCATCATTGAGCATTGTATAAGAATGTACAAGCATTACAATAAACAAAAGGTAGGTACTGAAATTGTTTGCTGCTTAAAAATGCACCACCTAATGTCACCTTGTGAGTGCTGAGGAATTGTGTGTGTACTCTCTGAATAAGTGCTGCTGCTCTGTATTCTGTCTGATGTTGTCTGAGGGATCCCTTTCCTAAAGAAGTTGCATTTCTCAACAAGGTAACTTGAGAAAACAGTGTAGGAAGCTGCAGCTTTCTGGCTGCTACATTTGGACGCAGACCAAAGTAAAAGAGTTTGCAGCTCTTCCTCTAAAGCTCCCTGGGTTTTTTTGCAAAAACAGGAGGAAGCTGTATGTAAGAAAGACCTGGTTATAGAGCCAGCAATTGCCAGACAATTGACAAGAAATTTAGCAGTATGCTTTTGCCTAACAATGCCAGTGTAACAGAGATGTCCAGGTTTTCCACATCAGAAAAATGCTAAAATTTTAACATCTCCTGCTTACTATAAATTGCCAGTCAAATTTTAGGTTGTTTCTCTAAAAATTATTGGATTTTTAGTGCTGGGGGTAATCTGTATTTATGGTGGGGGTATAACAGGAGAGCGAGTATGCTGGGGAGTGTGAGTGTGCATGGAAATTCAGTTTTAGCCTTCGCTAAATGAGTGACACTTTGTCATTCAATTTTGAGGAGAAAATTATTTTGGTAAAACTCCAACTGCTTCTCCCAAAATGATGGTGAAAACTCTTCGAGTTCTCTGTTTTCACATCAGACATGCTGTTTGAGCTGGACAGGCAGCAAAAGATTTTCTGTGTTGGAGGAGGCATTTCTTAGATCTTCTGATAAAAGGATAAAAACTGTCACATTGGGCATGTCTTCTTTGAGATTAATTAAATAATTAAATCCCCTAGGCTGCTTTGACAAATCCTTGGGATCTGCTGTATGGGCCGCAGATAGAGAAAAGCTTGCTGCTTTCTTAAAGAAAAATACAAGGAAGTGATAGGAATATAAAACAAACGAAAAAGAAGTTGAACAAATTAGAGGAGCTGTTCTTGCTGCATGTTTGCTTTCTTGAACAAATTTAATAGCTGCATGGAAGTGTTTTTGGGCTGTGAGAGAAATCCTTGTCAGAATATCCCCTCTTACTAAGGTGAAATATATACGTGTGTGTGTGTTTGGGAGTGAGATTCCATGGTAGGTAGCTAAGAACTCCCACTGGGACAGGGATTGTTGCTGAGCCTTATAAAGATCAATATTCTGAAGTAACATATTTCTGTTATACATGGTAAGAGAGAGTAGCTTGGTCTATTTAGAAGAGATTTTTGTACAGCATTTCAGTTCCTCTTATTTTACATCAATGTCTATTTACAAACGAGAGGTTACTTGTTTTCTGTTCCAGAGTAAGCAGAAATGGTGCAAAAAAAACCAGACTGAAGAATCACCAATCGGAAGGAAACTTTCTGATCACAAATTAAATAACAGACCAGATGCTGACTGGCTGCAGCTGAAACCCCTTGCAGGTAGGCAGTTATTGTCAGAATTCTCTCTGATTGTGAGATTCAAAGTAGGAGTGGGTTATTGGGGCATGGTGTATAGCATGTAACCTCTTGTACAGTTTTGCTACTATTATGCAAATCATTGTTAATAAGACTTAATAGGCTTTTCCCTATTAAATATTTTTTAATTTTGTTTTCCTTAGATCTGAGAGCACTCTGAACATTTCCTAATACGCCATACAGATGGGTTCTCAGACTTGTGAAGCAGTCGTGTTTTGGGTGGCTGTGGGTCTTTGGGAGTTTGTTTGGTTGTTTGTTTTCAGGGTGTGTTTTGGTTAAGATGTGCCTGACTAGCTCAGCCCTGGCAAAAATTAGATCAAAAATGAACACCCACACAATGAATGGGGATATCTGTTCCACTTTGAAGATTCCAGCATCTGACTAGTTACAGATACACAAAATCTGTTTCTTTCCATAAATACAACCAAGTATCCTGAATATTCCTCAAGTATCCAAAACAACTTTTGCACACTGCTCCTTCAGGACAGCCTGTGAATGCTCATGCTGTGTGTACTCAGAAGAAATGCTCTATCTGACAGGGTGAGAGAAGGCCAAGGGCTTTGCTTCATAACCTTCCCTTTCTGTTGCCTGCATGACTGCGGAATTAATTTCTTGATGAAGAACCTATGCAAATTTGTATTTGTACAAATTAGGTTTATTTAATTTGATTGGTTTGTAGAAGGGAGAGTTAGGACTGCAGCCTTCTCCACTCAAACAATCTCAAATGGGATTTGGGGCACAGACACAGGACATGGAAAGTCTTTCAGCAGTGCAGGAGTTGGAACATACATTTGAAATGTCTGTGTGACAGTAGAGGCTGAACTGTGGCCTGTATGGGCACGTGCAGGCAGAGCCAGGTAGGGTTTCCTGAGGCATTCAGATCCCATCTACATCTCTAAGGCATTATCACCATTCTGCCAACTCTCCTTTGCCAATGTTGAACCATAAACTTTGTCAGTAGCAAAATTACAGGCACAAGCATAGGCTGGGCTAAAACCGGCTTTGAGTGTTATTAATACAGTGCTGCCGCCTTGTAGTGGAGACTTTTATATATTGCACATGCAAATGAGTGAAAAAATGTCTCAGTGAGAGATTTAGGTTTTGGATTGAATGCTGGCACAAAGTTACTAGACTGAGATGTGCTAAAATACTTGTTTTGCTTTCCCAGAGCAGTTAACCCTTAGTTCAGGGGTGCAGTGGGAGTTGGTTAAACAGGAATTAACTCTGTGTCTCTCCCAACTGGTTCCATGCAGGAGCAGACGACTCGGTTTTGTCTGAAGATCGACTGAATGAAACTGAACTGACTGACTTGGATGGGCAGCTGGAGCCCCCTGCCAAAAACTTCCTGTCTGTAGAAGAGGACAACAACCTGCACCACTCTCACAACGACGTCTCCCGCAGCGCCCAAGAGCACGAACTGCACGATTCCGAGTATGACAGCCATGGCGAAGATAAAATGATAGCTAGAAAACACGGTCACCACTGGCATCACAAACATTCCCATCATTCCCATGGCCACTGTCATTCTGGAAAAGACCTGAAAGATACTGGGATAGCTAATATTGCTTGGATGGTAATTATGGGAGATGGCATTCACAACTTTAGTGATGGCTTAGCAATCGGTAAGCAAAAGCACTGAGTATTTCTCAACAGTTTCTCCTTACCTTTAGTAACTCTGCTAATATTTGACTTATCAGTGATCACAGGTAAGGCTTCCAGTTAGCACCTGTGGTTACTGGCATTGTTCAGTCTCCTGCAGAGCAGAAATTAAAAGGCTGTCAATTGTAGTAGTTTCCCCTTTGTTAATATTCTGTGCTATTTCCACCAAAATTATTGTATCAGTAGCAATGAGAGTCACAATCTCTGCCAAGGAGAGAATGGTGCAGACAAACCTCTTTCATGGAGCACAGCAACCCACACTTCTTGTTTGGGTCTTAGTTGCTTTAGAATTATAAAAAAATACCTTTCAGTCTTATTTAGAATGGTATTTATTAACAATAATAGTAATACTATTTCTATTATTGTTAATACATGGAATTATACAGTACTTGCAAATAAAAATATACTGTGAGTAGGTTACAGAAATAGTATTTTAAAAGTATTACTTAGGATAATTTAATTTTTCTTTAAGCAAAGTATTACTTTGGCTTATGGTCAGTATAGATTTATTTCTAGCCAAGAGCAGAAGAAATTGAACTACCAAACAGATTTTATTAGATTTATTAAATCAACTTGGAATCACACAATGCTCTAAATGTGATTTGAATTGTAAGGTGTATTAATTTGGATATACAAGTCAGTATGATGGTGAGAGGACTGAAGTGCATGCTTTTGATTTTTTGCTATGGTAGCTGTTAAAGAGTGCTCAGGGTTCTGAACTAATGGCAGAAGGGACACACCCATTTTGAAGGATGGGGGATAAGCTTTTGTCAGGGTCTCTAGTTAACAACAGAATCTACTGCAGTTTCTTCACTTTCTTCTGGCAATTTCTAAAGAAACTAAACTCCTTTAAAATTAACTTGTTGCTTCATTTTCACATCAAACAAGTAAGACATTCAGAGAATGGCTTCTAAGGCCAAAAGCAATTACCACGCCTTCTGTTGAGAACTTCACAGTATTGAAACTCCATTTCTAAATATTCCTGGGTCAAGCCCAAACAGCTGAATCTGTGGTAAAATGTAGATTTTAGAAAAGCATGCTCATATTTTTAGTATATCAAGCTATGAGGAATGCAGAGGAAAGTTAAATTTCCCCTCTGTCTTCAGATCGTGTCTTCTTTCTGCTTTATGCTGCCTATTTGGACTGCTCACTGCAGTGCTTTTTGTGCTTTTCTCTGCTACAGTAGAGAAATTTTATACCAGTTTTCTCATCTCAAATTATTTAAGGTATGAACTTAAATTTGATTGAATTAAATTAGCTTATGCAAAAGTACTGAAAGATATTTATGGCAATGTTTTTATCCTTATTGTTTTCCAGGTCTGGCTTACCAATGTTGCTGATATGTGCTCTAAAAATAAGTAGAAAGGAGCTAGGGAGGTTATGGGTTAAATATTAGTTTGGATTTCCAAGCTGGAAAGGAGAAAGCCAGACTCTTGCTCATGTGCATTCCTAACTGCCCTTACGTAGTGGAGAGTTCTTAAAAGTGTAGAAGTGGTGTTTTTTATTAGCTTGTTGCCTTTATGTCTCATTTTTGGCCAGCTGTGTTCTCCTCTACAGGGTTTGTCTTTCAGATAAATGAGTAATAAAGCCTGCAGTGGTAATGCACATCCAGGGTGCTTCCAGTATTTTCCATGTATGTACAGACAGGACAGAGACATACTGAAAAATATTAATGTGCATTCCAACAGAAGGGTGTCAGCTCTGCAAAGTCGATTGATTTTTCTGACCTGAAAATAGTGAAATATCATTTTAATTTTTTTTCTTTTTTTTTTTTTTCTAGGAGCAGCTTTTAGTGCTGGACTGACAGGGGGAATTAGTACATCTATAGCAGTATTTTGTCACGAGCTTCCCCATGAATTAGGTAACTAAGTGTAGAAACTCTGTGCTCCATCTGTACAAAATCTGTATCTAAAAGCTGTTGTGATAAGCACAATGTAGTGCAGAAGCTGCACAGTGACCAGAACTTACGGGGACAAGGGAGAAATTCTGCTTCAGAGTAGGTACTGCTACAGGATTATATTGGCAGAGTCTAGTTACAGCACTTCTGTGAAGCTTTTTGAGCACATTTTAAAAATGTTCTTAGGAGCATCCATTTTACATAGCTCTGCATTTTACACAATTTCACACTACTCTGTGTGGCATTGTCTTAGACAAAGTTAAGTCACAGAAGTAACCGCAGGTTTATGTAAATAAAATGCCATCTGGGGATCTTCAGAAGAGGCTTTGTACCAGTTGTGGCCAAGTTCTGCAGGTGTAGCCAGTTAGGGTAAAGCCTGTAGACACTGTTGCCAGTGGCATTGGTTCTTCCCCCCTAACTGCAGCATTTCTTCCAGAGCTAGCTAACTGTGATGAAACCTGTTGTTTTCACATTGCATGAAAATTTACTGCACCCTAAGACTTTAAAAAGAGCAGCCAGAGAGAGGAGGAATCTTCTGTTTTGCCACTGATGTGAAATTGTGCTAGATGGAGCTATGTCTTTACTCACAGCTTGCTCACTTGAAGAGCTGCTGGCTCTGAATGATCAAAAGTGAGGTAAAGCAAGCACTTCAAAAACCTTAGAGGTGATGAGGGAAAGCATTTTATATAGGCAGCTCCTGAGCTATAGGTAAATAGTGGGCACAGGTGGGCAGTAATGGACCAGATGTTCGTGGTTTGACACCAGTGCTGTACAATCGTTAAGTGAAGCTGCTGCAGTGTAGAAAGGATTGCAACGCATATTACAGTGCTTAGAACTTGATAGCATAGCATGATGAAATTAACCTTGTATAAGGGGTGAGTAGTTCACTGTACCTATTCTTTTTTTATTTAGATATGTTTTGATTCTAATTTTTGATTCTAGATTAAGCAATTAAGCAATTTCAGGCATATGTGTTATAAGAATATTACGTTAATTGCCCTCATGTCTGTACGTCATCTTACACTTCTCACATTCACAAGAATTCAGTTTGAAGTAAAACTATTAGAGCTGATTACAAGGCTGAATTCTAGATTTTTGTAGAATATCTACCTTTAGCACCTATTTGAGCAGAGCTGTCCTGAATTCAGAATAAAACACATTAACCTGGTATGTCTTCACCCAGACAACTGATTCAGCATGGATGTGAAGTCATTCTTTGTGAATGCAACTCTTCCTTGTGCTCAAATTCAAGTTCATTGTCTCCTTCTGTGGGGACAAATGCCTCATTATCCTCCTCCTGGATTTGCATAATGAGGTGTATATAGCTAAGAGAAATTTTCACAGGTATTGATTCAAATTAAGTCTCTGGTTTCATGTGCCACGAAGAACTTCTGAGAAGTAAAGATGAGTGTGTGTTGCACACAGGTGAATTCTCTGTGGGAAGAGCAGATCTAGACTCCTCCATTCACCCTTCACTATTAATCACCGCTATCTTTCTGACAACGGGCACCTTTAAATCATATTTTAATCAAGGGATTGCTGTGCGTAAGTACAGCTGTTCCAAGGCAGTCAGTTCCTGTGGCTCAGTCTGCCTCTGAGCCCCTGCAGCAGCATTCCTGCTGTGGTGAGGTCGGTTTCTCTCGTTGCCCAAGCAGCGCTGAACCAAGCCCATGTTGTCCCCCACAGGTGACTTTGCGGTGCTGCTGAAGGCAGGGATGACAGTGAAGCAGGCCATCGTGTACAACCTGCTGTCAGCCATGATGGCCTACATTGGGATGCTCATCGGCACGGCCGTGGGGCAGTATGCCAACAACATCACCCTCTGGATCTTCGCTGTCACCGCCGGCATGTTCCTCTACGTGGCCCTGGTCGACATGGTACGGCTGGGGCTGGGCTTTGGGGCCTTCTGGGTGGGAAACCTGGGACGTCTGATGCTCAGGGTTGTTCTTCGCTGAGATTTCATTGTCATCTCTTCAGTTCTGGAAAGTTTAGTCCGAACTTTTACCATGAGCAGCTGTGGTGAGTAGATTTTTAAAAAATTATGCGGTGGAAAAGTGCTGCTACTTCAAGAACATACAGGTGCATTATCCTTAGTATGTGTACACTATAGATCAGACCCTTCAGGCAGCAGTACTGCTGTGCACAGCCCATATTCAGGCCTGATTTCTCTCCTTTTAAGCTGTTTCAGACCTTCATTTAAATAAGGCAATTTTCTCACTTCTTGCCTTTCCCAGCCCAAAGGTGATGAGACTATTTTTCACTTCCGGGGTATTTTGTAATGCTCTCCACTTCATTATGGGGACTTTAATTTGTAAATATACTGTTGTTATAAAGTCACTCTAATGTGTTAATAGGTGAACACGTCCTTTTCAAGGCCTGCTAAATCGTTAACTAGAATGTCTGGGTAGAGTGATCCTTCTTGCAACTTTAGGTGTTCTATAGTAGCCTGTAATGCCCGAAATACCACTTGCTGCTAAGCTCTGTGTCTGATACTTATTTCCTGTCCTTACTTTGACTGAGATGTCAGGTATAAAGGAAGGCAGTACTTTCATTCCTTCATTCCTTTTCCTTGGCCGTCATAGTAGTAACCAGATAGTCAAAGCCCTGGTTTAACTCAACAACAGCAGGAAAGCTTCTGCAGGAGACACCCGAAACTGAACCAGAGCTTTGTCTTGGTGTTTGCATAATCAGCCTCCTGCTCAAAGACCTGGTTACCTGGCACACAATATGAATAGATTTTGATTCCTCCTTAGCTGTGAGCAGAGGTTCACAGAGGTGCAGTTTTCTGTCCATTCCTTACACCAGCCCTTTGAGAATGAGCCTTTTGGTATTTTTGCACCTGACTCTCCTGAAGTTTGTACAATTATGTGGGTTTTAATGATAAGGATATTCCTTTTCAATACAACCTAAACTCAGACATTTCTAAATCCTTCCAGCTTTCCATGTTCTTTCTTGAAATTTCATTTGGTGATAACTTCAAAGAGTAATCATAATATCCTCCTTCCTGACACCCCTGTTTTGGTTTGAATGGGTACACTCAACAGTCCAACTTGAATAATTTCATCTTACCGGGAAACAAATTCATCTGTTGCAGTTTTTGTTCCTTTTATCTCTAATAGTGATACTAAAAGCTTTCAACTTCAAAAGGGTGTTACGGGGTTTTTTTTAATTGACAGGACCATTCTTTATATGGTCCCCTAAATTGGTCACATCAGTAGCCAATAAAGCAAAATGTTTAGTAATCTTTAGACATGCTATCAAAGTAAATATCCAGAAGTGTTAAATCCCGTTACAGTAATGCTAAGGTGAAGCCCTTTATTCTTAGTGACTTAGCAGTACTTTGTAATTTGGAGTAGTGATTGCTGTTGTGCTGCCTGGTCTAGTGCTAACCATTTAAACACTTTTCACACCAATTGGGGGGCTGGGTTGTGGCTCTGTTTTTGGGGGGCTTTGGGGGTCTTTTCGTTGGGTTGTTTTATATTTAAATAGTGGGTCAAATTAATTATCAGGTTCATGTATCTTTTAGAAATGGAGTAATACCAGACGAGATGGAGTAATATACTTGGGTTTTTAGCAGCTTTGATGTCATTGTCTGTTGGGCAATATTCATTCCTGGAATAACTAAAACTATCCCAGCTGATCTAATGAAGAGCAATAGTTTCCATTTTATTCTGTATCATTATTTTCTGTACTAAGCGAGTCTTGAAGGAATTCCTGTAAGAATTCCTTCTTGAAGGAATTACTGTAAGAGACTTAAAGATCACAAGTGCCTCAGACACTGTTAAATCACCAAAGGACTTTGCCCACTGTAGCAAACTACAAAGAAGCAACTGCTCCTCTGCCACCACAGAATCCCCCCCCCACTGACTGCAGTCCTGACTTGAGATAAGGTAAAGGTGGGACTATTGTCCAGTTATCTCAGGCCTAAGGAGAAGTAAACAAAGCTGGGGGAGAAGAATGTACCCACAAGGCAAAGCAGCTCTGCTGAAAAAGAGCTCTGGCTGGGCCCAGCAGGGGGAGGCACAGACTCAAAGGAAGAGAGAGACTGAGATGGGACTAATTAGCATTGGAAATGAAAGAACCATATATCCACTAGACTCGGAGAACTATGTAGCCAATGAGCATCGAGCCTTTGTCTGCTAAAATGAGTAAACAGTGAGAAGTTTTGAGTGACCTAAGGACACCCACCCCAGGAAAGCCTGGAAGAGGACCAGGGGGACACCAGCTGGATCCATGGGTGGTGACTATCTTCTGCTTCATCTTTCTCTCTCACTCTTTCTTTCTCCTCTCCCTCTTCTCTTTCCTATTTCTTTCTCTCTCTGCCTCCTATTTGCTGTTAAATAAAATCCTGACTCTTGACTTTGGTGTATGGTCTCATTTGCACCTTAACACAGGCAGAACCATCTCTCAGTAATCTGATCTTAACATTTGCCTCCCGCTTTCTTAATTTCCTTTTAAATATGTTACTTCTGTGTGGATGGCTTTGTAAAATATAAAATATCTTTACATCTTCCAAGAGCACTACTATTAGTTGATTTTGTCAGTACTCTGGCTTCTCCTCATAGGTGAGCAATATCCAGAATGTCCGGAACTTTAATAAGTTTCTATATCTGCACATAAAATTTCTCCTGAATTGCTTGTAGTTATCATTCCCGTGTTTAAAAGGGAGGTATATGTGAATATGTGTGTCTAACATGACAAATGAATGGCTAAGTTAAACAAAGTCATCTGTTTATTTGAGCATGACTTGAATTCTTTTACTCAATTAAAATTAAAAGAGCAGAACTCGAAGAATGTGGGGGTGCTCCTTATCTTGAGGAACTTAATGTTCAATCACATAGATTGAAGTCCAAAGGAAAGGCAGTCTGAGTTTGTTTTGTAAATACATCATGTGATCATGTTTTTATTGAATGTAGTTGTTCTGTAGAATTTAAGGTGTGTCTTAGTGTATTGGTTTTATATCTGAACCCTGGAGTGTTTCTCCATGACAATATCATCTTGTACCCTTGTCCATGTATAAATGGAATAGAGGTGAAATAACTTTCTAAATTGTTTTGTATCTTTCAGCTTCCAGAAATGCTTCACGGAGATGGAGATAATGAAGAGCATGGTTATTGTCCTGTGGGGCAGTTCATTCTTCAGAATCTAGGCCTGCTTCTTGGATTTGCCATCATGCTGGTGATTGCCCTCTATGAAGACAAAATTGTGCTTGACATCCAGTTTTGACCTAACGCTGGTAATCACTGTGGTTCCAATCTGTCGCTGTCTGGCTTTGAGTCTGCACTGTGTGGCTGTGTGCACACTTCTCAGAGGACACGTGGTGCTTGCACTGCTTACACAAGGACAGGAGATTCCTTTCTGCCTAGAGTAGCTTCTGCTTTTTTCTGATCCCATCAGATCAGCTTACCTAACACAGCTCCTAAACTTGACTGACTGATGTTTAGGAAACCCTAAATCTGAGAAATAAGGGCCAAGGTCAGGGTGCTGTATAGGGAGCACGCCTTGCTTAACAAAGATAAAGTACGGGGAATGATCTCATTTGGGAAAATACCATTCCATTAGTGCACTTGGACAACCCAGAACATGTTACAGGTGAAACTCACACCTGTGCAAGGAACCTAAGGAACTTTTAGTGCCACATGAGTCTTGAGTAGCACATAGATGTCTGTATGTATATATAGATCTATATAGATGTGTACAGATGTGCATATGTACACGCGTGTGTGCACATCTGTACATATATATATGTGTGTATATGTATATATTAATCTTGTGCTGATTTTTCTGCATAGTGATGACTTTAAATATTCAGTCTTACAGCAGGACATGACTGGAAACCACTGTGCAGGCTTAAATTTTCAAAAAGAAACCCCAAGCCTAAACACTGTTTAAATTCTTACAAGCTGTGTTAAGCTGCACTCCATCATTGCAAAGCTCCTGTGTAAGAAGGCAGGCTATTGCCTTGTACTCTGCAAAGTGTAGCTTCTGTTGAGGGTCAGTTTGATGATGTTTTTCCCAACTGAGATTTATTTGATGTCTATTCCTTGATATTAGGAAAACGCAAAATGCAGTAGAATTAGTGTTAGCTTGGGGAAATCCCTGACCTTGGAGTTATTGAGCTGTTTCTGGTTCTTTCTTACAGATGCTAAACATGTATTGTGTGCCACTTGCAGCATAAACTACTGAAGAATTGTGGCTGTGAATTTGTGCAAACTCTTTTAACAAGAGAATCCATGTGGGAATTTCTCCTTTTTTTTTTTTAAGGATTATTTTGGACTGTTTTCTTCTCTTCATGTTAAAACAAACTGAGGTGCAAGATGCTAGTTCCTGAAGCTGGACACAAGGGTTAAATTGTGCTCTGTGTATGTTGTACTGGTAGGGTATTGATGATACTGTAACAGCGCATCACATCTCTTCCTACAATGCCTTGTTATCAGACATTGTGACACCAGCCATTTCTGGCAGTAAAGAGTATGTAAGAAGATTTCTACTTACAGTATAAAGGAGTTCATTTCTATGATATTTTTTTACAATTTTGGTATTTAAATTAGATTATTAAAAAGCAGATGTGGTAGAACCATGGTATATGTTATTTGGAAGAATAGACTGAAAATTTGGGCCTTAACTTGCTGGGACGAGCTGTCCTGGATCAGATTGTGCTGACAGGCATTTGTTGCCAGACCTGAGTTAGTTCTTCTTGTACCCATCTCCTTAAAAAAAAACATAAATTGTGCGTTTGTGGGGAGTGCAAGTTGATTCTGTAGTACCAATCCTAAGCATGGTAGTAGGGTTTTTTTAAAACATCCAGTTTGTCTCTCTTCTGTGTATGCCAGGTAAAAGCTGTACTTTGACTATGTGCCGTAAGTTTTAAAGTTCGGTCTGCTTGGTGCCAGTGTAGCTGCTAAAAACACTAATCCTAACGCTTTAATGAGAGCCAGTGGGTATCTGCATTCCATTTCAAGTTCTGTGTTTCCTGTGGCCCTTTACTTTGGAATCTTCATTGGTCAGTTTAGCTTGTACTGAGAGCAGCTCATGCATTTTAAAAGTATCAGTTGGTTGCCAGTATTTCTTCCTAATGCAGTATGAGGAAACAGTATTAAGGGTCCATTTCAAAGAAGGGTGCAGTTTCTTCAGTGAAGAAGCCAAAAGCCCAGAGTTCAGGCACGCAGCCATTTGATGTTCTGAACTCAGGTTTTCTTTCTTGCTCTTTAAACGTTTACTGTAGAACCCTAATTAGCAAACACACTGTTGTTAGCTTCAGACTGCTGAATTTCTGCCATGTAAAGCTCCTGGATGACATTTTTGTGTAGTGCCCGTGTTAGGTCAATGAGACAAAACTTCCTGGATACCTTCTGAAGATCCGAATTTAAACAATCTCTGTTTCTTATGTATTAAACTGACTGACTTAGTTTTTCTTTTCTGTTAATTCTGAAATATAAGGGGGTCATTATGCAGCTGAAGTGATGTCTTGTCAAATCATTTTTTAAGGTTTATTTCTCTTCATTTGAAAAGAATTAAGAGTTCTGTATTTCCAGTAGTGTATTTACTGTTGTATTAGTTGGAATGTGGTTATAGCTCAATACACTGTCTCTGTAGGAAAATAGTTAACTTCCTTCCAAGACCATCTTCAGACAAGGGAAAAACGTGGTCATTGAAGGTAGGTACTGTATTTTTCATGGAATATAGATTGTTTACTTTTGTTTTCTAGTATTTATTGCAAATGTAACAGAGCAGTGTAACAGCTGTGACCTCGCTATGTTTCCACCAGTATTGAATTCCAGATGATTCTAATGTACACTTTTGAGTCATGTTACAGACAATCTGAATTCCACTACATTTCTACTTGGCTTCAACATTCCATTTTGCTTGAATCCAGAGTCTCATTTAACTTGTATTTGTTGGAGGGCATAAATGTTACTTGTATATTAGAATGCTGTCACTGTGTGACATCCCATGTGAATTCTGATGTAAATCACATTGCACTCAATCCGCTGTGATTATGCTTAGAAAATGTTGTAGTTGCTAGATGCAGTGTGATTATTTTTTTTTCCTTTCCTCTCCCCATTAACAACTGAGTCTATGGTTTAAAATGTGATAATGGTCCAATAAGATAACTTGCTGAGCTATTGGTTTTTTTGTTATAACTAAATCATTTTTTTAAACTTTTATAAAGCTGGAAATTATCAAATGCTGTTTTGTTCATTGTCGACAGTGTTGTGTTCATTTTATGTACGTTCCTTATACATAAGGAGCCTTCAGAAAATAAAAAAAATTATTCAAGGAGCAGATACTTTTGTTGGGTTTTTTAAGGTTTGATTACTTTTGTGTTTTAGTATTCCTTTCAGTTCTGTAGACATCACTACAAGCCTCTAAAAGAACGTCTGAAAAGGAAGGTGTCAAAATACTTTGCATAACAGGGTTGCTTGAACAATTAAAAACCAACATAAATGCCCTGTCTAACAGACGTTACAAACTTCTAGGTCAGTCAGGCAAGAGCAATACTGAAAACAAGAATAGTGGATTGGGGGATTCCGTGGAAAGTTACTGTGATCTTCTAGCTGATCCTGTAGTCACTGGCTTGCTCAGGAAAAAGGTCCATAGCCACTTACGGAAAATTTTCACTCCTGTCCTTCAGAAACATGGTCTGCCCCAACCACTTCTGAGTTTTACTCACTGTACACCCTCCTCACTATTCCTGTTTCACATTCTGTGGCATTGCTGCAAGTGCCTTACTCTAAAGCAGGAGAATTCCCTCTATTACTGCAGTAAAAGTTATTAGCTTGAGACTACTCTTTTTTCTTTCTCCTGAACTATGGTAGCACTAGACTGTACCTGGCTTACAGACTGGACTAGAACTGGCCAAGGAGTTGAAAATTGTTAAAAGCTGGAGGAAGTAGAAGATAGGTAAACTAACTACATAAACTAAGAAGATACATAAATTAACTGTACATTCACAAAATGATTCCTCAGGAAGATAGTCAGGAAAAAGACCCAAAAAGAGCCTTAAAATATTATTAAGGGGAAAAGTAATTTTACCAGAATGGAGATACAACACAATAAAGTACAGTAAAAACTCTGGAGGGAATGTGAACATACTAACATGGATATCCAGTAGAAGGTTAGGGTAAGGTGGTTTGTGGCTTTACATACCTGTGTAAGAGGAATGTTGTCCAGTACCAGTTGCATTCCTGACTGATCCTTGGTAATAGCAGCATTTTCAGTCATTTCAAAGATCTCTGGGAAAGGATTCTGTGGAAGTCTTTGTATATTCAGTACAGCTTTGGTACTGAAAAAAGCTGGGGGAAAAAAAAATAACTCTAGACTGAAAAGAAGATGCACAAGGAGCCAACAGACCCACAGAAGGCCATAAGCTGTACCTGAAAACCCCTACAGGCTTTCCTAGAGTGATGAATAAAGTGTGTAAACTAAGACATAAAAGGCAATACTGGGGCTGACTGAGCCTCACATATTCCTTTGGTGCAGTCTCTTCCCCTCAAATCGAGATTGGCTTTGCTTAACTAATTGCTGAAAAATTCAGGCAGCTGATGAAAATTCTGTTAAAATGAGATACCAAGTGTAGGAGCCCCTCTCCAGGCCCACTGCTTGCCAAGTGCCTGAAGGCATTTTGCTCATGGCTGCCACAGCTCCTGTGTGGTCAGTTAAGCTGATTACTGTGGCCTTTCTACCTCCAGTAGATATAATGAACTATTTCTCTTATGCCTATTTTAAAATGCTTTTAACTTCACCGGGCTGTGTTTCTCACTTACTGTCCCCTGAGTGCTGACTCACACGGAGCAGAGTCAATTTAGATGACAGTAATTGGGTGGTGTTTACATAATGTCCCCTTCTCAGAAGTCACTGGAACAAGGCCTGATAGAAGGTGAGATTAAGCCCCCAAAGCAAACAGTGACTGAGTAAACACTGAGACACACCAGTTTCAGTAAAGATATATCTATTGGAAAAAAAAAAAAAAAAAAACGAACAAAAACTGTTGGTAATTCTGTTGTTCTGAGATACTTACATCTCTTTCAGGAGAGGCAAAATAAACATCACTTGGATCAAATACATAATTGACATTAGTAATGGTTTCCGAGGAAAATAACATCTTCAGAACACTTAGAGAGCCAATCCCTCTGGCACCATAATTACATTCCCCAGTCACACCGTGAGGAGCATCAGCTGGCACCTCCTGCAGGAGGGCAGGACAGTGATCTGAGCAGCATCCCTATCAGTATCACTGTAATTCACTTGGAAGGCAGCCAGAATTCTCCCTGGAAAGTTTAAAAGCTGTTAATTACTTCTTCTAGTTCATGCTTGAACCATTTGATCTCCAGGCCTTCAAATACTTGTTAATAATCATCCCTCAAATCACCCAGCCATTGCTGCTCTCGAAGAATATTAGCACCAAAAATTTCCACAGTAATGCAGCTGAAACTCCCTGAATACAAGTTTATGGAAAACTTTTCTGAAATTACTTGTTTGGAATCTTTCTAAAATAAATGTACACTATCACAAGGCCATAGCTGTGTTCATAATATATATATCTATAATACATCTATAATACATATATATTATAATTTTTTTTTAGTTTTTTTCTTTTAGAAGATAAAATTGAACAAGCTTAAAGTCTTGAGGCTGGGAGAAAATGGACTCCTCCTAGGTGCACAGAAAAAACAATTATGAGTTATAACAGAAAATAATCTGCAGAAAAGCAAGAGTGGGTGGTACATTGAGAACTGGGAAGAAGCAAAACAGTCCAAAAAAGTACCAAGAAATATTTACTACATACAAATTACTATCTTTCAGGGAAAAAAGGGTTCCCTCCCTGCTAGGAACTATATTTCTTACTTGTTCAGAACCTTTGGTCATGTAATGGGAGGGCATCCCCCTCACAAGAGACACTTCCATGAAGTTGCTTGAATCGCTTGCCTGTTAATCATGTTATTGCTTGAATTTGCCTGTTATAACCACATTAATAACCAAAGTCACTCCAGGCTGACAGTGAAAGCAACACCCCTGTTCCTGCCCATCTGTAACTTTAACAGATTTTGGCCATGCTGGGCTGCTTAGGAAGCTGGAACATAAAGAAGTGCAGTGTATTGCTGGGAAATTCCAGGAGCTTCTATGGAAAACACCTACCTGTGCCAGAGTTGCTCAGCTGGATCCTGGCTGGTTTCACTCTGCAGCAGTCCGGGGGCTGGGCTTGTCCCCGTCACTGAATACATCAGAGACAGCCGTCAGCAGTGGCAAGAGGATGTTTTACACCGTGCAGGAACAGTTCATTTCTTTTCTCCTGTCCTGCACAAGAGAGCTGAGCCACGCAGAGCCCAGGCTCTGCTCACACACTTGGTGAGTCAGGGGAAACTTTTTCTTGACAAACAAAGGCCTTTACCGGGAGGTCATTCAATGGTCATGAGCATCAGTTCCAAAGCAATTTTATTTTTAAAGCTCTTTATTCATGTATATCTAATTAATATACATTACATATAACTATATGTATGAGACTATGCACCTATACATTTTTTAAGCACCACTATATTATAAAATATTGTTCACACAATATTTTAGAGGTGGTTTTTTTTTTATCCTTACCAAGATAGATTTCTGGCCTTTACACACAGGTAGAAATGTTTGGTTTGGTTTTCAACAGAGACCATTTAGCTAAATAATATATCATTTAGATTAGCTACACTAATTATAGAAAAATTATGCAAAATGTGACTGCAAACACACATCCAATTATAAAAACAGTGGGTAGGTTTTCCCAGGCTTGCCTATTTAAAAAAAAAATAATAATAAATAAATAAATAAAACAACCTAGAGAGCTGCAGTAGTAATGCCATAGCAACAAGTTTCAATTGATGAAGTCTGAGACAAGCCATAAAATAAAAAATAAATTTACTCCAGTAGTGCCAGTAATTGAAAATACTTTCCTTGCAGTGGAAGGCCCCTGTTTAATTTGTGAGGCTTTCTCCTCCCAGATCACAGTTACAGATTCATCAGGGTCAGCTTTAACTGATTTACAAAGTTGCAACATTACTCACAGGTTTTCTGCACTTACTGGAAAAGTCAGGATCAGATACTGGACAGCGGATACTTAGTGTTTGTAGAGTTTAAAATACAATTTAAATCTTTTCTTTCATATCATGCCACCTCTTATCTACCTTCCAGTGAAAAGCTCCAACTACCCATCCATTTAATCTGGACCTATGAAATTCTGACAGTTTCAGAACACTCTTGCAAACAGGATTCTCTTGAAGGATGTAGACAACCTACCATGAAATGCAGAATACCTTTGCAACTTGGTGGCTGGAGACTTGAAATGTACCTGTCATTCTCAATAGCATGGAATTCTGACAGAATAATAGGCAGGAAATGCAAGAAATACATCTTAGAATGTATTATTACATGTATAATATTACTTTCTAATATTCTTTTCTACATAAGTACTGATTTGGGCTGTTGGGAATTTTTTGTTTGTTTGTTTTAAATGCCATAAAAAACAGTCAAAGCAAAAAAAATTCTGTACTTCAATTCTGATATATAATGTCACCCAGGATTCCAAGGTCCTGTATTACTGTGGTGTTTTGATTAAATAATATATTACACATAATGCATGCTTGAAAAAAATAGCATTTTCAGATAAGACTGCTTAAAAGAAACATTTAAACTATTATGGTTTTGCTTCATTTTTCCATTTTCTATTTGAAATTACACAAACTAATTAGTTAAATACATAATGATATCACAAGATGATAAAATATGCCAAAATATTTAACCTATAATTTCTTTTAAACAACAGACAAATTATTCATTCCTGAAAACAATCTGTTTCTGTTAATTAGTGCCTTGGGTTAAAGAGAAACATGAGGTCAATTTTACCATGTTTTTGGGCAATTAAAAGCAGATTCTGAGTATACTTTGGCATTTCAACTTTTAGTTAAACAAAGTTCCTTGCTTCATACAAATCTACTCACACATGCACACACATACACACACAAACATCAATTACAGTAAAAAAGAGATTAAAATACCTGATTATCAGCAAACTTAAGAAGGGCTGCCATGGAGTCAGCACCAGGAGAAACTATAAATATCAGTGCTTGGAGGGCCCAGGCTATGAATGATAAATTCCAGCACCATTGGTATTACCTGAAAAAAAAAAAAAAAA
>WEKY01030403.1:55811-100346 GCA_013390045.1 Picathartes gymnocephalus
AAAAAAAAAAAAGAATTAAAGTATCCTATTTTCATGTACCCTAAAAATCTGAATATAAATTTCAAGGACAGTATTCCTGCATATAAAAATAGACACCAGTACAGTCCCAGAGGAATCAATGATGTAGCATTTGTAAGTCTAGACAAAAACAATGCTCTAAGAGCTGACATTGTAAGTCCTATACGAATGTTCTTTGATTTCATTTCTGTCACCACATCTGGACAGAATAATGTGCTGGATTATTTTCTGCACTTACTCCACCTGTATTATGAAGAAGATTTAAATTTTCAAGACCCACAGTGCAACACCTTTCAAAGGTGTTCAGATCTTGGCTTAAAAAGCTGCTGCATGCAGTTTTGAAGATACTGGTGTTTAAACTTCCTGCTGAATTTAACTGGACTCTGTACCAAGATAAGAGACAGTTTATAAAATGACAGCTTAATGCTTTGATACTGTAAACCCTTACAGATATACATCTTTAAAACATTATCATCCACTCTATCTCTGGCCATGCCCTATAATATTTTAAAATAGAATAGAATAATTAGAATATTATAAAATACCCACCACCTCTTTAAAGAAATGCAACAGTATTTGCAAAGATAATCCTAAGAATTAATCTCTGAACATGAAATTCAAGAAACACTGAAGAATTCAAATAGCAATGTTAATTCAACCCCTTTGGCCACAATCAGGATAATATTTTTTTAAACTTTTTATGCAAAGTTGCTGTATTTGTAAAGAGTTTTTAGCATTTCAATTATAAAATCTGCAATTAGCATAGGTGCTTTCAGTAAAAAAACATATAGTGTGACCAGAGACACAGACTGTGAGACAAGAAGTTCCAGTAGCTTTATTTCTCTTGATTGTCCTACCCATTTATTCAGCTGTGTTAGGAAGGGACTAACGCTCCTTTAGGCCTCCCCCTGCTTTCCAGGTGCAAGGTGTCACCAATTAGCAAAGGCTTTAAATGTGAGAGCAGAGGGAGGCTCTGCCTTACACTAACTGCAGGCTTTGCAGATGGAGGTACTCCTGCAAGAACTTAGCTCCTCTTCCAAGCTCTTGACTGACTTTAGGGAGATGTATGAATATGAGAACCGTTTAAAAACCTTCACCAAGTGGCCCTTCCAGGAGAACTGCAAGTGCACTCCAGAGAATGTAAGTCTGAAATGGTTATTTTGCCTCTGCTTTACTTTTTATATACTGTGCCTGAACGTGAAGTCATTGTTAAGTATATTCAGGTTCAAGAGGAGTCCACTAAGCCTGAAGATGAAAAGTTGAATACTCCAGCTTTCCTCTGTTCCCTGCTCAGAAATACTGTAGTGGGATTAACTGGTTTTTCTCTGTTCAGTCCACTAGTCTGCCTACAGATTTTAATAGTTACTGTTCTTGTTCCCCTTTTTTTTGTTCCTGTCATTTAAAAATAAATTTCTTGTATTACGCAGTCTTTCTAATTGCAAATTTCTCTATATGACAGCCTACATTAAACAAGTATGCCTCCTGTGGGAAGGATGAAGTAGTGGAATGATCACCACTACAAATTCAGAAATGGAAATTATTTAAACAAAAAATCCACCTGACTTCTACTTTGGCATACACATGATACTGGCAACCTGAATCTCAGCTGAATTATACTGCAAGAGTTACCTGGGAAGGTGTTTCGTTACTGAAACAAGCATAATTTTTGGTGTCCTGACTAGACGTGACACTAAAGTGGCAGGAAACACAAGTAGGGTGTGGGATAAGGCTCTAAACTTCTAAACTGTCCCCTGCAGATGGCAAAGGCTGGCTTCATCCACTGTCCGAGTGCAAATGAACCAGATGTGGCAAAATGTTTCTTTTGCTTGTTAGAGCTGGCGGGCTGGGAACCAAATGATGACCCATGGTAAGAACAGATGTAACAATGCTCTTCAAGTACCTCTCCAAACCTCTTTGGTAGTTTTTCAATAAGTTAATGTCCATGTCGGATTCCACCATGACAGTTCACAAAACTGGAAGTTTACCTTGCACAGTAACCTTGAAATAGTTCAACTAGCTTTTATCTGAGATCTACTAAAATGTATTTCATGTTTTCTGTATGATACTGTTTCTGCTGATAAACAGCACAAGTACAGGAGAGACCCGCCTGTACAGATCTCTTCATCTCCTGAAATGAAACTTCCATGGGTTTAACATCTGTTCTTATTCTGGGTTTATATGGCAGGGAGGAACACACCAAACGTCACACCTGTGATTTTTTATCCCTTCCCAAGCACTTTGATGAGCTGACAATGGAGGAGTACTACATGCTGGAGATGACACGGCTGAGGACCTTCATTGTAAGTGTTAACCACATAATCTGAAATTCAAAGCTAGACTGTAAACAAGAACTTCTCTCCCTAAGACTTCCAAGCATCAGCCGGGAATGGTTGTCTAAGGCCAGAAAATGACTTGCTCTGAAGTAATGATTTACTGCATTATTGGCTAAGAAATCTGCACCTAAGCATTTCTCAGTGTAGTTTATTGTCTGGCTTTTGAATGCAAACCTGTTTCCTTTAGAAGTGTTTTTCCAACAACAGAAAAAAAAAAAATATATATAGGGTTCAATAATCAATGCAGAAAACTTAACAATGAGCAGCTCTATCATTTTCAGGAGGGATAAACAACATATGTGTAAAGACAAAATTTGACCAGATCATTGCTTCACATGTCCAGTTTTATGTATAAATCTGCCTAATTAAACTTTAAAGCCCATTTCAAGTATTTTGCTCCTCCCCACTTCTGGGGTTTCATGCCATAGTATTGACATGTAAAGACGCACACAACTGAGCTGCTCAGTTGATCAAGATCAGGTGATTTATGAGCCCTGATCCTATGGACAGTAAGTGAACCACGTTCCCTGATGAGGCACAGTGAAAGGTTCTGCGTGTTACTTGTTGGTGGGTTTGCACAAATAAGATCTTTGCCTTGCTAATAATATTCTGTATTAAATATACACCTGGTGACTGTCAAGGTTAAGTATTTAAGATCACTGTGCAACAGATTAAACTACAAAAAATAGGACCCTGTGCCACAGTGATATCTTAGAAGGTGGACTAAGAGTGAGAAGGTGACGTTACCTAACTTGAACTGTAAATGATTTAGAGCAATGTTTCAAGGTACAAAAGGGGTCTTGGCCATCATATGACTTAATTTCTAAGTATATAAGAAATCTGAAGCAGCAGCAGCTTCAAGTGGGGACACCTGGCCCCTAAAGATACTGTCACCTCTAGCTGGGAGGGCTGTGCACTAGGCTGACCAGGGTACGATTACTATCACGAAGTACTGATACCCGAATTCAGCCTGAGGAGGGGGGTTGGAATGTGGCTGAACTACAGAGTTAAACTGCTCGGTTGAAAGGCTCAATCTCTTGCTTTGATTCAAGTGCAAAGTTGGCAGGAGCACAATAAACTCTTTTCAAGAAGAAGTCGCGGCAACGAGGCAGCGGCTCGTGGATTACTTTGGCTCCAGACCCCAGCTCCCGGCACCGCTGCCCCTCGGGGATGAGCCAGCAGCCCAGCAGACAGGAGGCTCCACTGCCGGCCACAACGAGCCCGCGACAAGTGAGCTGTGAAGTCTGACTCCAAAAGTGGCTCTTTAATTTGGTGCAAACGCTCCTCTCTTTATCTGAGTGTGACTCGAAAGCTGAATAGGTGTATATAGAGAATTGCTCTCAGCCTCTCTGGATCAGAGAAGTGAGTACAGACAGGTATGGCCTGTCTTTCACAATGTGCTTTCTTGCTATGGCTGGGTGATGAACTAAGAGCAGTCCCACTACCCTGACAGTGTATGAAAAATGTTGAAACAAAAACGTTAATTCTGGATTTTAGCAAGCTGACTTTTTTTTTTGGAATAAAGATTCACAGCTGTGAGTACTTTCTGTGATCTGTGTTAAAACCTTATACCTAGGCAGACTCATATCCCAACCCTTCTGCTTCAAAACACTTTCCAGTGAATGAAATGGATCTATGTTTCTGCAACAATTGCTTTAAGCACCTGCATTATCTAGACTCCTGCTTACCACTGAGTTGCCTATCTAGATCAGACAAAATTGACACAGATAAACATCCAGCAAAAACAGCAGGTGTACAGGGTGAGGGCAGACACAAGGTGTGTAAGAGTCTCAAGGAAGAACTCTGGGATTTGGGTATGTGACTGAAACAAAAAAAGCTAAAGCCCTACTATTCCATTTGAAAAAGTATTTCATTACAATTTCAAACTTGCTGAGGTCCTTTTAAAATTGTATTAATTCCTATTTTTCTTTATGAGAGACTGTTGCAGAATAGAAATGCATGCTTGCAAATATTTTTGGTTTTTAAGACGCAGACAGACTTTTCTCAGTAAGGTGAAAGTTTCGTACATACTTTGTCAGGTCTCAGGCAGCGAATGAACAGCAGTTCTTGAAACTCCTCTGACTTGTCTTTCTTCTCTGCAGGAAAATCTTCATGCTGGGGATCCTAAAAACATGTATTTCATCATTCTTTAAAGCATTTATGAATTCCCTATCTTGACAGTAAATTATCCCTTAACTTGACATGTCAATCCATGAAGTATTTTTTCTTAAGTTACAGAAATGAGGTTGACATGCTTAAAGTTTTTTTTTTTTTTTAAAAAAGACCTTTAAATAGATGTTACTCTAGAAGCTTCTTGTTTAGCACAGGATTATTCTCTTTTCAAGATTAAGAGTAATTTTTAAGTTGAAGTTCTTCTGTAGAAAGTGAAGAAGAAATTATATGGGGGGGAAATGTAGGAATCCATTTTAGCTCCTGTTTTCTGTTAGAACTCTATTCTAGTGCCACTTTTTAATGTTACAATGATAACATGTAGTCAATGACAATCACACTACATTATTACAAGATAATGATGAGTTCGGCTGCAGTTGGATGCAGAAAAACAATGGCAGAAAAACAAGAATGAGAAAATTAAAGTCAAGCAAAGCACCAGAGAGCTTGGTTTGTAAATGGCCTGTGAGCAACCCAGCTGTTATGCTGGTATTGCAGCTTCCAGAGCAGGAGCAGCAGCTGTTGTGTGGGGTGCTAACTTTGTATTAGCCTGATAAGAGTATTTGTGAGTATTCATGTGGAAGTGGGAGTTATTAGAGCTACATGGGTGATGAAAAATGCTTCACACAACAAGTAAAATGTTCAGCAATTCTTTGCATTAGGACAGTGATAGATGGGAGGTCAGTGCTGGGGCCAGTCCTGTTTAATATCTGCACTGATGATCTGGATGAGGGGATTGAGCTCTCCATCAGTAACTTTGCAGATGACCAAGCTGGGAGCAGGTGTCAATCTGCTGGAGGGTAGGAGGGCTCTGCAAAGGGGCCTGGACAGGCTGGATAGATGGGCCAAGTCCAATAACATGCAGTTTAACAAGTCCAAGGGCCGAGTCCTGCACTTTGGCCACAACAACCCCTGCAGCGCTACGGGCTGGGGACAGAGTGGCTGGACAGTGGCCAGGCAGAAAGGGACCTGGGGGTACTGACTGATGGCAGCCTGAACGTGAGCCAGCCTGTGTCCAGGTGACCAAAAAGGCCAATGACCTGTAACAGGAATAGTGTGGCCAGCAGGACCAGGGAAGTCATAGATAATTTTTAATGTTATTACTCTAATAATTACTGGGTTACTATTAGCATTAAGTCCTTTCAAAGTTATGGTTCCTCATCAGTTAAATGGATGTACATACATTTTATGCACAAAATACTGACACAAAAATTACTATGGGACAAAATGTTAATTTTTTTCAGGTCACAAAAGTAACATGATTTGCACGAAAAATAATAATTTAAAAAATCTCAGCACAGAGCCTGTTGTAAAAAGAGTCTGACTAGTGAAGGTAGCCCATGCCAAGCATTGCTATGCAAATTATTAATTCACAGAGAATTTTCTGTGAAGCTGCCTACCTCTGCCTTCACTGGGTAAAAATCATCAAAAGGGGCTTACACCAAACATTCCCTGGGAAGGACTGGTGTAACCCATAGTGGCAGCTGGGATTCAGGTTCTGTATTTTCCTATTTCTGCTTACAGAAAGGTTTGGAATTAAAGTGAGATTATTTTATTTATTGCTTACTTAAATTAGGCATGCAAGGATACAGGGGTTTTTTTGAGATGTAAAATAGTAAGATTAAAGGTCAAAGAATTAGATTTGCAGAACACAGACTGTCTTGGTGATAAAGGTTACCTCAAAGGTACATTCAACTATGATCCCAAAATATTAAGTTCTGACTTAAAGGATTACTACCAATATCTTTAATTTAACAGTTCTGCTTAGCTTAGACTGCCCAGACCTTGCCCTGTCCCTAACTACACTACAGATAAAAAAGCCTAATGTAGCTCTTGCATGTGAGGTGACTATTGCACTGTCTTGTAAATAGTTTTATTAAAAAAGGTGACTAAGTAGGACCAGGAGATTCAGACTGGGAAAGGTGATAAAAATAATTAATTAAATAAATTCACACTGGATGGAAGAATGACAGAATTGCAAGGTGCAGTATTAGACATGAGAAATGTCAACACTTGTAAGGTGGGGAAAAAAAAAAAAATGTTGGCATGAGAAGAGGTAAAAACAAATGCCAGGAAATCTTCCCGAGTTTTAGCCAAGGAATCATTTTAAAATTTAAACAGAGTTGCACATTTATTTTCAAAGTGCTCACCTAACAGATGTCCCAGCAAGATAATGTGGATTTCCCAGCTTAGTTGTAATATAAAAGCAGAATTCAGGAAGAGACTCAATGGTGGAGTCTCCAAGACAAATGCAGATACTCCTGACTGCTTCAATGTCTGTTTGAAAGAAGCAGCTCTAGGACAGGATCAAGTTCTTCTCCAGTATCATCCAGCAGCACTTCAAAATAGCATAAGAATTAGTAGGACTTTGTTGGCATTAATATTGCTGATTGACTGTTCTTTATAATATGTATGGGTAATGTGTGTTTACAATGTGCAAACAATGAAAATATTAACTGAGCAGTGGGTAGAGATAAGGAGAGTATTCAGCTGATTGGAAAATGAATCAAAGGAATGTACTTATAATTTTTCATCTAATATAAATATGCAAAAAAGCAACTAAAATGCTATCACTATTACTGCTGACAGCAGCTGAAACCAATAGTTTACCATTTTTAAAAAGGGAAATAACAAACTAAATGCCCATAAATCATTTTGGGTAAGTCTGAACTAAATTCAGTTTTCACCATAAGCATGAGATTGTCAAAATCAAGAAAGAAATAATGGAAAATAAACAATCCATCCCTTTACTTGTAGGCCAGTTAGTAGCCTTTGAAAAATAGCTGGAGTTGTACCTATGTATTTCATTAATTTATTTTCCTTTGGAGGAAACAAGGCTACTTGCAATCAAGTTGCTACAGTGAACATAAGACTCTTTAATGATTCCAGCCTAGCAATCTGGTATTTATACTCTTGAAAAGACAAATAAAAACAACATTACTTTTTAGAAATATTATTCTTCTAATATGAAAACAAAGAAATTGCAATTCTCATCAAGCAATTAAATATATAAATCAAACTGAATATTATATTGTGCTAAGAAGTATCTTAGTAGAGTATTAAGTATAACCTGGAGTGAGGGCTTCAATTACTATAGTACTCATTTGATTCAAAACAAGGCAGGAAAAAACAAATCTATTTTCCTTAACTATGAGAACATTGGATACTCACTGCTTTCATTTTTTAGCTAACTGTGCCTCCTCCAGGTCCTTCTGTAATTTACACATTCCTTAGTCATCAACCTTCCAAGACTGCCAAACTGAATGCACTTTTCCAGTGTTGTAATAAATTGAGGGTCACTGAGTTTGGTTATATGCAAACTGTTGGCTTTTTCCATGTTCTTTATTCATTTGTTTGTTTGCTAGCTCCCTAAGGAGCCATCATCAGAGGCCATCTTCTTGCATTACTGAAGGGAAAAATACAAACCTTCAAAATTGAAATATAAGCTCTTCAAATGTTTACCCCAAAGTGGTTCTTAAGGCAATTTATTCCCTTTTGTCATTCCAGCAAAAGCACATCAGTATGAAATCATAGTAGGCACATACTCAGCAATAAACTTTGATAAATTTAAGAGGAGATAGATGAATCCTAAAGTTCTTCACTTACAAAAAACCATTTTCCTCTTTGAAAGAACGTGCTTAGAATAAGAGTTCTTCCTAGAATATTTTATCGTATTTAATTTTATATTTAATTCAAAATAATATCTCTCTGAAATTTTGAATAGCTTTAATACAGTTACATGCAAAAGTGAGTATTTTCAAGTAAAAATGAAGGGAGTTTTCCACTAATGAAAATGGATATTGTGGAAGAAAGCACACATTTAGGAGAGGCAGCTTTGGTGGAGAAATGGACCATGAATAGCAGTACCCTGAGATTACACAGAGCTTCCCTCTATTATGGATTATGAACTGCACCTGGGAGTGACCAATCACCAGCTGAAGGAGGATGCCTTTCTTCCCCATTTTAGAAAGGTTTAAGAAAACACCTGAAAGGGATCCTGTCCAGCTTACCCACAAATGGAATAAAGTTTTCACAGGTAAAATGCATTGAGAGATTCAGGAAATACATTTGTAACCCACCAGCACAGAATGATATTCAGAAAGTTAAAGTGTCAGTTTTGTAAAGTTACAAGGATTTTTAGTAATTTGATAAATACAGACAAGGGGAGCTTTGGTAACACCATAGGTCTGGAGAAGCAAACAGAGGATTGGAAACCTGAGTATCTGTGAGATGAGGCAGTAGCATCAGCAGTGGTAGAAAGAGAATCTCACAGTACATAACAGTGTCCAGCAGTGGGGCAGAAATTGCTGGACTGGAAGAATTGCTAAGCTCCCAAATTTCTGGGTGGCTCAGTCAGTTCAGCAGACTCACAGAGAGACCAAAGGGAGATGGAGCCAGGTTACATTTTCAACATAAGCTGATACCAGCAATTGCAGACAGTTAACTGAACACAGGAGACCTGGGTGTTAAGCACAGTCTAGACCAGACCATATTTATGCAATTTGTTCATAATAATTTTGCTCATTCTTATTTTAAAACAGGAGTTTAGCATTTGGGTAAAACTCAGCTAAAACCTGCATTGTTTCTTTCCCTACCTCAAAGTTTCAGTCAATATAATTTTCAGTATATTCCACGTCAGACTTGCTATTTGAATAATTAAAGAATAGTTCTCTAATACCAGCCAAACACACACAGCTTTCATCATCTATAAAATCCTTCTTCATTGATGGGAATGCACAAGCATTTGCAAGGATATGTTTGCAAATTATCCTTGGATTGCTCACTAATTCTGCATTTTTAAAATTTTGTTGTTATAAAAAGCTTGAGTTGCATTTTATGCTGTTCCTGTGGTCCTAAAATCCAGCCATAAACTCATAACTACAGGCATAATATGTACCATCAATTTGAGGTAGATTCTATCTCACCTTTCAAAATTAAAAACTATCATTATTTAGTTATAAAATGCTAATCATCTTCCCATTAGTTGAAAAATAATTTTGGTCAAAGCTGTGTAAAAGTGAAATGGAGGATGAACTGTACAAGTTTTGAATTCATTAACATTTGTCGACTGTTTAGCCTGCACGATTGAATTATTAATACAGTAATTACTTGAAAAAAGTTACATATACAATCAGAATGCCAGCATACATCCTATAACTTCAACAAGTAGTTTTACTTCCAGAAGTACAATCAATGCCCTATATCTATAATATTTCTAGTGCCAAAGTAAGTGCAGTGAAGGAAAAGGGGAAATAGGGACAAATATCCAAATTCTATGTTCAAATCACAGACATTGATTTTTTTTTTTCATTTAATTTTTAGCAATTTTCATTAACCTGGATGTGATTTTCAAAATAAATAGACATTAAGTTCTTCAGCTGAATTCAGTGGCAGGTTTTGGTGTTCAAAAACATTCAAAGTCAGGGTAATCTTGACACCTGAAAGTTCTTACAGATAGAAATCATCTGCCATATCAAAGTTTTTCTGTGTTCTGAATTTCTGTTTATTTCACTAAGAGTTAGAGGCATAAATCATAGAATCAACCTGGGTTGGAAGGGACCTTGGAAGTCACTCAGTTCCAATGCCCTGCCATGGGCAGGGACACCTCTCACTATACCAGGTTGCTCAGGGCCCCATCCAACCTGGCCTTGGACACTCCCAGGGATGGAGCAATAACACAGCATCTGCAGTGATTGAGCAGCTGCTGTTCTGGAACTACTATTGCTTTAGAGAAGAAAATCTACCAAAGGAGACCATGTTTTACACAGCAAAAAATACCCGACAGTAGAAGAAAAAAAGAATATTCCACAGGAGTCTTATAAACAAAACTCAAGAGCCTACAACAGCATAGTTTCAGTCCCACTTTTTAATTCTACTAAAACATAATTTTAAAGTATATTTATATCAGAAGAAAAATTGATGAGATTTAGAATATTAAAAAAACAGAGAGACAAAATCACTGTATCCATCACATGGCTCTAGCTGGATGTAAAGGCTGCTAGGTAAGCCACAATTCCTGATGGAATAAGTGTATTCCAGTCAAGTTGATGTACTGCATTCCCAGCTCCAAAGCAGTGTCATACCAGAGAGTTTTCTCACCCCCAAGGCCACCACTCAATTGTTCTGCTCATTGCAGTTTTTTGCTGCATAACTCAACGTCAGAATAGGAAAAAATTTCTGATTATATTACAAGATCATTTTAGAGACACCTTAAAAATATTTCAAACATTCACAGATTATTTCCTATGCAGATGGTTTTTTAAAGTAATTTCAACAAATAGAAAGAAAACACCTTACTCTAATGGAAATTTTTAAAGAATAAAAACTACTATCAGGACCAGCACACCAAAGTCTATTCATCCACATAAAGGAAGACCAGTATAAAACAAGCAATTTGAAATAGGTCTGTGTGAGATACAGGAAATATCCACAGTCAAGGAAATTACCTACAAGAGAAACAAAAACCCCTTAAAGAGGTCACTGTCTCATAAAAGTAGGTACATTCCTTTCTACAAAACAGCTCCTTACAAATCCATAATCGGCATTTATGTTGTCAGTTTCTAACTAAGCCATCTTTCCAGGCACGCTTATGATCTATCAAAAAATATGCTTTAACCGGAGTTCAACTCATCTCTTTTTGAATGCTTCACTATCTAGTACAGACACATTTCAGACATGGGATAGGAGGAAAATGATGCCACTCTTGCTGCAGTTACCATCCTCTCTGCTGGTAACCATAGCAGTCGGTTCACACCACAGGAACAAACTGCTTGTTTAGCCCTCCCCTCTACTTCCAAACCACACCAGAGTGCACAAGAAAGAGCTGACTTTAACTACAGACAAGACTTAAGAGTCCATTTCAAATTCCTCTTCTATTTTCCTAAAAGAAGCTCAAGGTGATATACCACAACTCTTAAAAAGATTCCCAAAATCATCTTGTAAACACTGCCTTTTTTTGCCCATATAATCAGCAACAGGATTTACCCAAAACAGTCTCAAAACTGCATTAGCACAGAAGGCAGAAATAAACTTGAAAACTTTTAATGTACTAACTTGCAAGTTAAGAGATTAATCTGAACTCTTGCTAAAATCGTTGAAAATTTATCTCCTCACAAGAAAGCAGATATTAGTGATGATTTAGGAGAGGGGTATCAGCTGGTAAATTAATAACATCTACATACTCTATTACTTGAAAGCATTTATTTCCAATCCTTTATGCACTTTTAACTTTAAATCCCTTACACCAAAGCAGAAAGATTGTTATCTGAAAGTACAGCTTGCTCCACATATTAGCAGTTAAAAGGGAAATATCATTTGATAAAGAAACAAGTTTTAATAACTTCTCTGGCTATCAGCAGAACAATAGTTCATCTTTTGCATCACACACCTGATTTTCCAAGTCAGCTTTCTCTTGTTACTTGGATTCCAGTGTCTGCTGTAGTACAGCAAATTTATTTTGAACCTCCCTCAGGTTTGTTTGTTTCTCTCTTCGACCATCCATAGAAAATTTTCACTTTCCTTAAGCTCGATTCAACTTTGGCTTTTTGAATGCAATGTTTATGATTGTAAATAAAGACAAAAAATAAATTAAACATGTGAAAGATACACCCTTCACTCCAGGTTCTTTTTTTGGGTTTTGTTGGTTTGGGTCATGAAGGGAAACCTCAGCAACTCAGTAGCTCATGCAATATTCTGGTTTTTAACTTCTTATCTGAAGACAGTTGGTTTTTACTTAATCACTTGTTTCTGTGCTGATATTAATTTATACAGTTTCTACATTTTCTCTCCTGGAATAACACATAGTGATTGAAAGCAAAGAAGGTTTATACTTCCAAACTGTGTCCCCATTTGATCACAATTTAGAATCCATTATGGATTTCTGCCAGTAGAAATGCACAAATAATATGTATTAAGTAACACTTAACACACACATCCAGTCAACAAAATAAAAGAAAAAAATAAAATCTTTTCACAACCAAGGATCTGTTTTCCAGTTTTTAGGCTTTCACTCTTTTATACTGGTATTTTTTTGAGGAGAATATTGGACATAGCATACTGAAAAGATATTCTTCATCATTCCAAAAGCAAGCAGGAAAATGAGCTAAAATGTCCCTAGGACCAGCTGAAGCAGAATTTGACAAGTATGAGCCTCAATTAATGAATCCCCTCTTGTATTGGTGTAAGTTGCAGCTCTCCTTTTGAAATAATTTTCTAACAGCTGGTATTTGCAATGTTGGTAGCTGTTCCCAAATTGAGCAGCCCTCCAAGCATGCAGTTAGCAATCTTTTAGCTGAGTAACAAAATACTCTCTCCAATAAAGGCATGCCAAATAAAAAGCCTGCCATGACTCAGCTTTCAAGGACCACATTGACCTTCGTGCCCAGGGCAGATTTACTGCACAACTGTCAGCTCCAGATGTTCCAAATTAGAAACAGCATCAAAAAGAAGCACTTCTTCAATGCATACCAAAAAAAATCCTGTGGGCTTGATGTGACTACCAGAAACCTCCAAGGACATTTCAAGAATGCCCCAGTTTTGTGCAACACTCTAAGAGGATGCTAACTTTATTGCTACCTGAAGAGAATATTGCTTCCACGCCTTCTCAGAAAAATTCACAGCTGAAAATCAGGCTCTACACCTTATCAGATATCTTACATGAATTGATCTTTAGTATTGATTTTTTGCATAAGTGTCCCACCAGTAATTTCACCTCTCTTTTGGAGTTAAATCCAACTGATAGACTGATACCTTTAGTCAAATTTAACTATTTTTTTATACATACTTATCATATCATAAAACTCCATGGTTATGACCCATTTAAAGGAAAACAAATAAATCTACGGTATTTGTTGGCTCAGTGCTGTTAGAAACAACTGCCTGGCTGCTGAGACACTAATTTCAATGCAACCCAAATAAAGAAAAAATTACCAATTAATAGATCATAAAGTATCAAAGAAAAACACTGGTTCTAAAACTAACCATTACCAAAAATAAGATCCTACTTAATCCTAACAGTATTGCAGAGTAAAACTGTCTTGTCTAGCTATTGAGAAAGTTAATGAACCTTCTAAAAGCTAAACAGAAGCAATCATAACTAATAGTTGTAATTATGGTCAATGTATGACCCCTAGTTTTTTTTGGTTTTTTAAATTATTTTATATTTCTCATAAAATGTCTTTTGTACAACAGGAGATCTTGTCCTGATTTATGTAAAACATTGTAACCTACCACTGTCCAGTAAAAGCATTCCAGTATTTTTCCAGTAAGTATTGTCAATATTATTTTTGTGTTTTAAGTCAATTAAGATCTTTAACAGAAAATTGTCATCCCCATAGCATTCTTTATCCTGCAGCATCACAAAACCAAAATACAGTCTTCAAGTGAACAAATTATGTCTGTAACATTCCCTGCAAATTCAGCAAATGCTCTGAGACTCAGCAGAGATGAAGTAATTTTAATTAAAAACTGTTTACATCTGGCTACTGGCCATTTTAGTTAGCAATCCATAAAATGATTGTTGCAGGTATTCTCTTATCAGCAGAAATTCTCACTGCAGTGTAACCATTCCCTGTGTGAGCAAGCAAGCAGAAATCAAAAACTGTGAACAGAAATTACCTTCTAATCGGATTGAGAGGTATCACTCACCTCCCAGTAGCACTTCAGCTGACTTAACCATTCAAAGTCACTCTCATCTTTGCCTTTTTTGCTTACTAGAGATGCAAGAACATCCCCAGCATGAACATCAAGCTCAGCAAGTGCTCCTAGAGTCACTTGATTCTGCTTAGGCAGCTTTCCTCCCACAAAGATGTTTCAGTCTGTCTGTTATCCTGTCCCAGAAGATCCTCTAGTGCCTGCAAAAAATTTTAAAAGTTAAGAAGTTGAATGTCTGGTCTAAGGCATGATTATGTTTTCTTGTATTTCTTGCTTGTTTGGTTTTTTTTTTTTTTACTATACTGCTTTTATTCCTCTGTATTAAATAGTTCATTCTTACTATGATACCAGTACAATGTCCTTCCTTCACCAGTAGCTCAACAGGGCTTTGGGATGCTTTTTTTTTTCCTTTTACAAATCCAAATATAAAACATCAATGGCACAAATCTGCAAACAAAACAGCATACACAACTTAATTCCTACAACATCGGAAATTGTCTTTGTCCTTTTACCATTTCCATTTTCTTCTTTCCAATGCTACCTAAGAATATATAATTAACAAAAACATCTGAACAATTAACTTAAAAGACCATTTAAAGTTAGACGAAAAGAAAGTTTATCCTCAGCAATAATTCTCGTGTACTACCCCCTGCAAGATGCTTCCCCACTGCATTTATTGAAGATCAGTTTAAAGATGTAAAACTTTACTTACAGTCTCTGTAACATATAAACTAATCTCTTCAGTTGCTAATCCCCCTACAGTACACAAAAAGTTATTTTTTATACATTCCCAGCAATATCAAACATTAAGGAATTTAAGCAGAGCAACCAAGTATAACCTTAACACAATAGTTTTCCGTGACTAAAACAAACACCAAATCTGACACCTTTAAGAGCTTTTTTCTCACAAAATTTCTTGTCCTGTTCTTTGCACTGTAGGGATGTTTCTCTGTGACTGAACTAGCACTTTGGTTTTCATTTTTGTTCTTGTTTTTGCATGACTTTGCACTGCATTCACTGCACACTATCAAGCCTGTGTATGGGGACCCAAACCCAGTTCCTCTCCTTATAGCAAAGGTTATATTACTTAACAAGATCCCTATTAAATACTTCCATACCGAGTAGGGTCTTTGGCCTTTGAAAAAACCTCAAGAAGTTCCTAATTAGATTTAAAAAAAAGAATCTGGGGAAAAACAGGTGCTTTTTCACTAAGTATTCATTAAGTCCGTTGAGAATTATTCCCAGAAATTCACATGTCTGTCCTGGAAAATAAATCATTCCAGATAAAAATATTATTGTCTTTTCAAGTGAATCACCACACAGCACTGCAGGAAGTCTTAATCAAAATGAATCTCTATATCAAATTCTGCATTGTCAGATTTACAATTTACTGACCTTGCTCATTGCCAGGATTCACTGGACAAGTAGTTAGGCAGGTTGTATGAAAACATTCAAAACATGAACTGTTTCTGAAAATAGTTTCAAAATGGGGTCAATTGATCAAACAGCACAACTCCCATAATTCTGTTGGAGCAACATCAATTTACACTGGCTATTCAACTGCACTGTGTAATTAAGCAACATGAACAATTCAAACATTTTGATAGATTTTTAAAGTGTACTTTTATGACTTCAACGAAGTCACACATTTTAACCACTAACCAAGTATCAGAATTCAATGCAAAGAATAACCCTTCCTTCCATATAAAATATATAAATATATACACAAGACATAAGAATTAATATGGCAAAGTTGTACCCAGGCAACATTGACACTTCAGGACTAACACTAACCAGTAATGTGATCTAGAAAAGGTATTCTCTGATCCTGAGACATTTCTGAACTAAATACATGTTTAAAGAATTTTGTTCTTAAAACAAATTCTACTTGTTTTAAGAACACAAGAAATTGTACTTTTATTTCTTTTTACAACAGCACCTGAATAACACCTGTCAAGACACATTGTTGAATAAACACTGGGTTTCTTGTATTTGTACACTGTACAGATGACAAAATATACATTAAGACATGAAGTGCTTTTCAAATTCTTTCTAGTGCTTTCCAAACTAATCTCTCAAATTAAATTAATGTAAATTATTAGCAAAGCTACTGCATAAGATGAAAGTTATATCAGTTAATACAAATGCAAAAAAGGTTTTGAAAATACCTTAAAGAAATACAGTTGTCTGAACATCAGGTTCTGGCATTTAATTTGCCCTATGACCCATTTATAGCCTAATCATCATTACAGCTTTTAATCTTGCTCACCAAGTATGGGGTTTGGGAGCAAAGACACATTGAAATGTAGGAAATTATGCAGATTTACAATGAAGAAATCAAACCAAACAAATGCTTCTACTCAGTTTCAGTATGGGCTTGCATCTAAACCCTGAATGAATTTATTCTGGTTCGGTTCCATGCCAGGACAATGTGAACTGATCCAAACCCCTCACATTGCAATACAAAATGTTCTATCAGGGCAAAGTCCTGGCAAGGAAATGGGGACTGATTAATACCAATCCCCTGCTCCACTTCCCAGAGCCTGGGAACACAGGTTCTGCCAATGCATCTCCTCTCCCACCTAAACCAGTGTGCATTCCCCAGAACTTCAAAGGCCAGAGGTGAGATGGAAACAGAGGTAACCAGAAAAGCCAGCTGACCCCGAGGTCCCTCTGCTGTACCTGGTGTCTGCCCTTGAAGGCACACAGCCAGCAGCACATATCCAGGATTAAAACAAAACACCCAACTATATCCATTGTGAGAAACTCCAGAGGTTTGTAGGGGAAAATTCAGCCTAATCAATCTACCGAGGGCTCGCAAGAACTGCTGAGAGGACAACAATGATGGACATCAGAGAACAGAGAAAGACGTGCCCAAACTCTTTCCCTTAGGAGCAGTTCTGTCAGAGCCCATCACAGATGGAGACCCGCCCTCCCAGGGTAGGCCCTGATGCAGCAGGCAGAACAACCTCACTGAGCAGCAGCTGGGGTCACTGACACTGCAAGAACACCTCAGGGGAGAGGCTGCGCTGCGGTGCAAAGCCAGGGAGCAAAAGGGGTCTCAGAACCAAACTCCTCACAGGGAGCCAACGCAGACTGGACTCATAACTTCTCAGCTTCAGTTTGGAGCATTTAATAATGAATTTCAAGTTCAGCTTGAGCCCAAAAGCTCAGAGTGTTTGATGCACATTTGCAACGTGCATTCAGCTTTGGTTTAAATCCCTCCTCGTGTCACACAAAGCCTTCCCATCTAGTGGCAAAAGCACAAGGCAAAACCTGTGTGCTGATCGAAGTGAATGTGATGGGGTGCAGCTCCCTAATGCAATAATCACAGCCTTCCTTTGTGCAGGAAACATATTCACCTTGTGCCTCCTGCCTCTCACATCACACCAAACCACAACAATCTGCAGAGACTTCATCTACACATAGACAATCAAGTTGTCAGCATGCCAGCACAGCTCATAATTGGGTTTATAAAACAGTTTTTAACGCACAATTGTATAACTATACACTGTCAAGAGAAAGTGGGGTTTGTTCCCTTTCTTAGTATGTTTATCAACCACAAATGCAATAATTGCAACGGGTAAAGCAAATCAAAGTTATGTTGCCCGTTTAATAAATGGGATTCTTTCTGCTTGGTTTTTACCTTCAGATGAGAAAAAGCTAGGGAAAAAATAACTTATGCTTCAACGTAGTTTCCTATTTACAACTAAGGCATGAAATAAAAAGGGGAATGACATCATTCCCAGTCATTCAAAACATCAGTGTAACTTATTTTGTCAGCGACACTGCCAGTGTCAATTGCGGGGGAAAAAGTATCAAGAAAAGCATATAAATCAAGAGTACAAAAATAGTCTGAGTACCCTGTTAAAAAATCATCAATAATCTAGTTTCTAAATATAACTTCTAATATATCACAGATTGCAGCCTGGGGTTTTTTTACATTTGATTTTTTCTTGTGGTTTTTTTTCCTTCTGCTTTCTTCCCTGGGAAGGTAGAAAAGCTTCTGCATCCAAGATTTTCTTAAAATTTATGGGAAGTGGAAATTAAACCACTAAGTAATTTAAACCTCATCAACACACTTTGCTTAAATTAGAGATTTATAATGAAGGAATAATGTATGATTATTCAAATTTGTAATGAAAAACTAAGCCAATAAAGCAATTTTAATATACAATGTCATATAAATGCAAAAAAAAATCAGCAGGAACAGACTCAAATTAGCTTAATGTTTTAAGAAACACCGTTCACACGGTCCGGGGAAGAGCATCCCTTTAAGCCACGAAACTCAAACACTGCATTTGTGGAAGGCGAGTGCCACCTTCTGGAAACTGATGCCTACTAGTGTAGCCAAAATCAACCTGACATAGTTGAACTTCCATTCTGGTATTTACACTTTCCTGCACAAAAAATGTTTGGGTTTTTTTTTCCCTGCCAGTAATAGCAAGTAGCACATTCCAAAAAAATACTTTGTAATTGAGTAGCACTGATTATCTGAACTAGATGTTTTTATCACAACGGATCATTCAGCACACAATATTCAGAAATACCCTGCAAACTTTTCAATTTCTTGCCTTTTTTTGAAAAGTTTAGTGAGTCCGCTTACAAATACATTAAAAATGTAAAAGCCTACTAGAAATCACTTGATATTTGCAAATTTCTTCAGAATGAAGGCAAGTTTTTTGAATCATTATTGGAATTATATAACAGGATTACCAGAATCACAAGGTAGCTGGTCATTCCCTGAGGATCGGAATCTGCAGAGCATGTACGTGAAGAGTTTGGGAGAGCTGGACTTGCTCAGTTTGGTGAAGTAGAAACTAAGGTAGAATTTAACTGTAGACAGAAACAGGTACAAACCTTTTCTTGGGAGTTTCAGCTTGGACAGCAGGAAAAAATTATTCCCTAGGAGCACTGAAGCCTCTGGAGGTAATGGCAAGAAATCTCTGTTCCTGGAGATTTCTGAAATTTGGATACACAAAGCTGTACCTGACCTGATGGAGTGCTGCCAAAAGTTTCTCCTTTTTGAAAGGAGTCAGAATAACTGAACTCCAGAGGCCGCTCCCAAGCAATGCTTCTCTGGTTCTGTCTGAAACAATAATTTTTTAAGAATCTAAGTAGCTAAGAAGCTAAGACGAAACAGAAAATGGATTACCATATTATCAGAAGGAATTTGTTTTGGTACATGCTACAAATTCACTCTGTACTCTTAAGACAGCAGTATGTACCTGCAAAACTGATTTCATCAAGTCTTTTAGTCAAGTGTAATTATGAACTTTCCTCCATGCATCTGAGCCATCATGTCAGAACTGAAAACTGGCTCCAAATACAGCCAAGTAGCCTGAACCTTCAGCCTTTCATCCAGAATCTCCTGTATCAACAACAGCTTTCTTTTGCATTCCCTATAAAGGGACATTAGCTCAGATGCATTAACTAGTGCTTCCAGCAAAGCATTTTCAGTAGACTGCTAAGACCTTCTGGGCAATTTGCATATTCAGCAGCAGGTGCAACAGGTGGAAGCTTTAAGATTTCAGCAGATTTCACCTCCCATGATTTCCTGCAATAACAAATTAATTTCTGCCACGTTCATTTCTGCACCTGGATCATTTGTAAGGTTGGTGGCAGGAGTTCTGAACGAGGTCAATCCAATAAACAGACAAACAGCACCAGTGGATAAATGCAGGACGTGCTTTAGCATGTAATAGTATTTGTGGACTAATTCCCTTTAACAGAACACGGAATCTGGGTTTTGACAAACACCCAAGCCCAGACCACTATTTCTGTTTGCTAGGATAGGTTGAGATCGCAGCAGTAAGACAGGAAAGCAACCTAAAGTACTGAACCAAAACTAAGCAGGCCTTGTCCTGCATACAGGGCAACAAAGAGACATGTGGGTTTAATTAAAGGATTTCAAGTAGTAAATAGCCCAGTAGTTAAGTCATATTTTACTTCTGACTTCAAATTCCAAGTGTGGATGTGGAAGACATTTGTTTGATAGATTAAGGAGTTCAGTATTACTGCACACCACTATGGGTACATACTATTATAATTCAATAGTTATTCAGTGTTTCCTTTTGAAAGCAAAAAATTCAAGGTCCTCTAGTTTATCATTTGTTCTAAGTATTCTCAATTTTTTTGCATCATTTAAAAATTATTTACCATCACCATTTGACACTTCTTATTATCTCACCAGTATCATGCTTCATCTCTGGTGACCTTGCTTCTACCAAGGGGTAGAGAAAAATGCAGTTTCCAAGAGAAAGGTTAGGTGGGTCAGTTAATTTGCTTACACCAAAATGAAGACAAGGAATTTGGAATTCTCTCTGGCAGCAGTCCAGAACTCTCCATGCTTTGTTAGGTTACTAAGAGAGCAACCATTGTGTAATTGCCTGGATCTCAAAGACTGAAGCAACAGTCTTGTGTTATTGAAGTAATACCTTGTATTACCACTGTCAGTCACCAAAACACTCTGAAAACGGAAATGATGAAATTACCATGACAAGTTTACTCTTTTTAAATAGGCAAACCCAACTATTTTACATTAACAAGGAAGGAGCTCCTATACTATGGTATTGTAGCAATTAGAGAATAAATACTTATTGGAATGCACATGTAGGTATATATACATATGTATTCATATTTATTGAATATGTAATGAAATCTGAAAGAGCATTTTTGCAGCTCAGTGGGAGTTTTGATGTATCCATATTAGCTAGATATTTATAGCCAAGCTTTCTAGGAAAGATTTGTGGCTTTTCACAATATGGCTACGTTTGGGGGAATTTAAGAAGTATTTCATTGAGAAAAGAGACAAAACTAGACCAAAATCTATGCTCAAAGACAGAAGTACAGAATTTTTAACACAATACTTAATGTTAGAATTTAATCTTCTGCTTCCGGGAAAAAAAAAAATCTTTCATCACATCCTGAAACTTGTCTTGTCTTCGGTTTCTTCATCTCCTTTATGTAAGCCCTAACATTTTTAATTGCTGAAGAGCTAAGCAATTCAGTAGCTTTATATTTTAAGTAGAAAGTTTAGACAATATTTTTTAGTCTTCAACCTTTCCATCTCTACTTCAGATACGTTTTAGCTGAAAAAACAAAGGTATTGTTATAATGCACCTGCTCTCTTAAGCGCCAGAGTGTGTTAAAAATGTTTAGGAACCTCTCCAATGCATTACCACTCCCCACATCATTAACTAGGAGTAAAAATCAGCTTGAAGGGATTAAATACCGTGTAGCTGACAAGGGACAAAAGCTTCATCCCTTTAAAACAAGATTAATTTGCTGCTTAAGGAGGATAAATAAAAGCATTTGAAGTCTCTGTGCGTTAGATCCAGCAGAAGAGATTTCTTGTTTGGTTACATTCGTTGGTAATGTTCTATTAGAGAAAAATTACCTTTTTCTCCTTTCATAATGTTTAATGAAAGGAAATCCCCTCATAGTCTGAATTTTGACAATGTGGTCTTCTGAATATCATCTACAGATGATAAAATATGGGTTCCTGTTTCTCTATAGTCCAGAACTCAATTTAATCCCATTCAGAATTCCTTTCCATTAAAGCTTTCTCAATTGAATGTTCTTTGCTGGCTGTTACACTGATGAGCTCAAGCTTGTCTAGGAATGGTTCAAGATGCAAGTTAATGCATGACAAAACACTAAAGTCTTCAGAAGAAGACAGTGGTAACCCCACAACTTTGGACATCCTTCCCCGTATCTTTCTTGCAAACCAGGATTGTGAATCACTTGGATTAGAGGTATGTGGCATCTCAGTTCTTCTATTTTGAATTTAACTTGCCAAATGCTAATGCATTTGGAGAACTGTAAAAAGCTTTGACAAGTTTATACAGCCCACGCCAGTAGTTTTCTACATCACCTCTACTTCATCTGGGTTCATTTCTCTGTCCAGTCTATTTGTTTTCTGTTGAATTCCAGAGTCATATCATTGAGATGACATATCAACTCAAGATCATATAGGAACAAATTACCATGCCTAGTAAACTTGCAGTTTAGATCTCAGAAGGGGTTTCATGCCACGATGAAATGCAATTTATCCTCCAACACAAAATTACAGCATAACATGTATTCCTCTTAAAGGCACCATATTCTCAGAGAGCAAACATTTTGCTTGAGAAAAATTGCTGCAGTTATACCTGATATTAAACTTCACTGTAGCAAAAGTTCAAGTCACTCAGACCCAAATTCAGCTGACCACGCCAGTACTGTCCTGTATTCCAAACATTTAAAACCAGGCACATGCACCAGAACTTTGCTGAATAGCAGGTGACTAAAGAGAAGTTGCATTTCAAGGGTGAGTGTAAGTGCTTTGCTGAACTGAAACATAAATACCTCAAAGAAACAGCAGGGGGTTGATTACTGAAGTGATATTTGTGAAGTGAGGAGATAGGATTTTACAGTTCCCAAACTGCAAACTCTACATCTGCTAAATTTTAAATGATGGTTCAACAAAGGCTGTAAAGGTAAAATGACTTCACACAACTTGCCAATGAATGCTTTTTAAAGTTTTCTTGTGAAGAAGCTGATGCATATTCAAGTTCTCCACACCTCAGGTTTCAAGTCTTTGATTAGCTTAGGGTATTGGGAATGGATATCAAGTCTTCCACAGCCAATTCAATTGCTAGAATTTAATTCAGGAGAACAGAGATATACAGTGTTTGACTACACTGCCTGTTCAGAAGCCTGCAGAATATGCAATATAACTCTATTAGCATGTTGCCCACACTACAGAAATTGCTTATCTGCTGCTTACACTGGCTAGATGGGCATAGAAATAAACCCCAAGCCATCATATACAAACACACTGCTTTCTGAAAATCACTTTTTAAGTGTCCAGGTAATGCCCGTATTACCAACTAAATACCTACATTACTCTCTAAGTATCTACATCACTAACAGGCTCAGCCAGCCACACTGCTTGCTACCATACCCCTCTACATCTGTGGCCTCCAAACTTTCTTGATTACACACCCTATCAGTAAGAAATTTTTGAGCATACCCAATCCCAACACATGTATATTTATTTACAGATTGTACACACAAGCTACTGTACTAACATATTATATACACAATAAAACAAAAGTTAGACATTAAAACAAGAATAAATTTAGATTAAATTAACACTATAATTTTTATTAACTTTATAGAAAACATTTTTCTTTTTTCTTTCTTCACTTAATAATATTAATAGTATTTTTATTAATACTATTTTAAGTGACAACAATTATGTGATTGAACATGCTTCACTAGTCTTAGTTCAATACTTTGAGATTCAAAGGTCTAAGTTCAGTTTATTTCAACAATTTGTTTCATTGGCTGTCATAGCTGAAAAAAAGTTTGATGACAGATTCAAATGGAAGTATTGCATCATTGGCTGGGCTTAATAAATCATGATCTCATCCACCAGATATGCAAAGATTTTTGTTTAAATTCATACAGTTTATTTTCACTTTCCCTGATGTCTCCTTATTGCTCTTGCAAACTGGACTGTCTTGCATTTTTGAATTTTTAAAATCACATTAAAATTTTTTGAAAGAGGTTGCACAGAGCATTGTCCAGCAGAGATTTGAAGATCTCCAAGGTCACTGCCTCTTCAGGCAAACTTCTCCCCTGCTTTATCATTGACTGCAAAGAGCATCCTCCTTATGCCTGGTCGGAATTCCCCTCCCCGCAAACGGAGGGAGCTGCTCCTCCTGCTGCAGGGCAACAGGAGGAATCTGTCATCATTTTCTCTGTAGATTGTAACTACATCCCTGCACCTCATTCTTTTCTCCAACACAGTTCCCCCAAGACTCTCTTCACGCACCAAATGCTCCAGCCCCAGGTGATCTGATGGACTCGGGTTTATCAGCAGCTTTACAGCTGACTTGGGTAAAATCACCTGAATCAATCAGGTGACTCTGAACTTCGAACATGCTCTTTGTTCTCCATGTCTTGCATAATGAAACTGAAATATAAAGCTCAAGTGTCCTTGATTTGGGTAAGCACTACCTAGCAACAACCAAAACATCAGTGTGTTATCAATGTTATTGTCACACAGGGTCCAAAACACAGCACTGTGCCAGCTACTGAGAAGACAATGAACTCTATTCCAGCTGAAACCAAGACAATGACACAATATTTTGTACTTTGCACCAAGCTGAAGACTTGGTACACAAATTAAATTCTGTGGTTTCTAAAGGGGTGCCTGTAGGAGAGAGTCACTCTCTCTGGAAACACTACAGGAATAGCAGCCCAAACCAAAAGCATCTGTTAAATTTGCACTGCTAAACCAATTAAAGGCGATCTGGGCAGCTTTAAGGAGGACTGTGCTGTTATAAAACTCTGTTTTGCGGAGTTCTCAGCGCAGACAGCGCGGTTTGATTTATGGGTGCCCATGCCCTGCGCCTCAGCGGCACCGCGCGCTGCGGCCTCTGCGCCCCGCCAGTGTCGCGCTCACACCGAGCAAGGGCTGGGCTGCCAGGGATAAAACCAGGCACAGCAGGAAGTTAACTCATAAACGTGAGTTAAGTTTAAAAACAAACAAAAAAAAATTAAATATTAAAGAAAAAAAACCCAAACGAAACACACCTTTCATCTGAGAAAGCCCGCTACGGCAGCCCGGTGCTCCCGGGCGCTGTGGGAGCGCCTCAGCCGCCGCCCCGAGGCTCCGCGCTCGGCCGCGCCCGGCGCTCCGCAGCGGGACAGGCACAGCTCAGCACCGCTGATTCCCGGTTTCCACCGCCTCATCCCAGGAAACTGGCGGGAGCCTAATCCCGGGAGCGGTGCCTCGCCCAGCGCCGGGAGCCCGGCAGCGGCTGCGTTGCCGTGGCCGGGGAGCAGGGCCCGCGCTGGACTCGCCTCCGCCGAAAACACCTCACAAGTGAGAGCACGGAGTTAAAACTTCCACAAAGTATCTGCAGCTGTGCCAGGCCGGAGCTCAGCTGTGCTGTTACTGCGCCGCGATTGTCTGCTAGCAGAAACAGCGTCGGCCCCTGCTGTGCCTGCCAGTTTCAAATAAGGACGGTGAACACGGCTTTGAGCAGCATGGGCCGTTCACTGCTGCCTAGACAGGTATCCTCCTTACCTTTATAAATTAACTGATGCGTATCCATAAGTGAGTGCAGGTGCTTGTCTTTAGGCAAAGCAGAGGACAGGTGCGTCAGCTAAACACGCAAAGAAACTCAGCTGTGTTTGCAAAATTATTCTTAGTAAGATAGAATGGGCTGGGGTGGCTAACCCACAAGAGCCAGAGGTTTTCCAGGTGGGCATCATGCATTAGCCCATCTTGAGCACAATGACTTAGGACTTAACCTGCCCCCACACTCCTGGAAAATTTTAGAATACAAGAAAATATAAATAAAAACCTCATTCAGTTTCATTAGTAGTCAGTGGCTGTTTCCTTCACTGAATCCAATGCTTTGACTGACCTAAATCAACTACTGGCACAGCTGGTATGACTTCTAACACTTTGCTGGGGCCAGGTTTGGATTTCTGTGGGATCTGAAACAGTTTTTGCCATGTAGTTTGTGAATTTAAAATGAGAGATTTCTCTATGTTTTCACAGCAATATATAAAAGGTAGCACTAAATTTTACAGAGTTAACCTGCTGGAAAATCCCTATAACAGAGCTCCAGTTCAGGCCTGTAACCAGTCTTGTGAACTGCACACAGAGCATTATAAGTCCAGATACCAAGTTTTAAACATAAAAGCCTCTTCATTAAAATACCACAGGCAAAGAACCACTAGAGTATTTCTGCTTTGTCCATCTGTAGAAGGCTCAACATCACCTGGAATTCCCAGTGCATTTTCTAAACCCAAGCCAGCACCAAAGCTTGGTTTTGATTTTGAAATGAGAAATACCCTCTACTCGACCTAGCATAGGGAGATTCAAACAAGCTCTACCCTGTACATATAATATGGACCAGTCCAGCTGGAAACCATGCAAAGGGAACTCCCTGCTATTTCAAGTACCAGAACTACACCTGCAGCAAGCAGTGGCACATTCAGCAAACACTGCCATCCACTGCTGGGCACAGGAGTCCTTCTGCTAGGATGTGACGTTTTGGGGTTTATTGTCTGATTAGGAAACTGGAAATAGCATACCTGCTTGTACTCTTCAGAGCAAGAAAGACACAGATTGCTAATATGAGAAACATTATAAAGAAAACCCTTATACACGTAGTATTTTTCATTATCAGAAGAACTTTCTTCTTACAGACAAGAATAATAACACCTACATTCCTGTTTATTCACTACATGAGCTACCAGATAAGAACCTTTATGTCATAATTCTTGCTTTTAATTATTTAGAAGTTTCCTTATAGTCTCATAGCACATTACTCACTGGTAGAAGACTTGGCAATTCTGCTTTCTATTACCATTAAATTTGGTAGACTTTCTACACTCTGATTCATTCTGTATCTTGCTCATTTATGCAATGCTGAGTGGACCAAGCAGTATTTTCAAGCCTGTCAGCTACCAGGTTCTAATGCCCAGAATGAGTAGTTTCTGAAACAAACACAGTAATTGCACACTCATGTTCTGCCCCACTTTTACAAAATATTTTTTCAAACTCAACTTGCCTCACGTGGCAAGAGTACAAATACAGCTGTACTGGTAAGAAGAGGGTCAGTTATTATCCTATAATGGGTGGGGTTGGAAGGGACCTTACAGATCATCCAGTTCCAACCCCTTGCCATGGGCAGGGACACCTTCCACTAGACCAGGTTGCTCAGAGCCCTGTCCAACCTGGCCTTGAACACTTCTAGGAATAGGACATCCACAGCTTTTTTGAGCAACCTGTTCCAGTGCCTCATGACCCTCACTGTCAAGAATTTCTTCCCGCTGTCTAAGTCTGCTCTCAGTTTAAAGCCACTGTGATGCATTTCTCAAAGATGTGTCCTTCCTTAGGACTTTTAAAAAGGCAGAAATTTCAAGTTGTCTCAAACCACCATTAAACAGAATAGTTTGTTTTCTTGATGTATTAAAAAAAATAGGCATCATTCCTGATAAGAACTCTCACTGCAAGAAATGTAAATATTCGGATAATTTCTGAACTTAATGCTGCAACACCAAAGCAATCACATGAATACACTGTTTCTTTCACTAAAAAGAAAGCCCATTTGTGCATTTCAAACAATGAGAAAGCTTTGTCAATGAAATGGGCCTTTGGAAGAAACATCCTATCCAGGCCAGCAGGAGTTAACCCCCACTTTTGAGTGCAATTCCCTTTCTAAAGGACACTTGTTTTGGGGTTTGTTGTCTATTATTTCAGCCATCTACTTGAAAACGAAACAAATGTACCATTAGTGCCCTAGGAGGTTAATATGTATAACAAGGATTCCATTTAAGCTGTCTTACATGGCCATTCTGAGAGGGCAGTAGAGTTTAACATAGAAAGTATCACCTCAGTAAGTACTGCAGGATGTAACTAGATCATTACAAACAGGAACGCCAACATTTTCTACAAAAACCCCAGACACACAGAAAACAGTTCCAAGAAGTTTGCTGCTAAGTTCATGATTCACTGGTAGCAGTCAGCATGGATTCAGCAAAGGGAAGTCAGACTTGAGCAACCCTCTGCAGTGAAATGACTGCCAGGAGCTGAGGGAGAGCAGCGCACACAGCCTGGCGAGACCTCAGCAAGGCCCCTGACACTCTCCCAGATCCTGGTTAATGGTGCTGGGCAGAGCCTGCCCTCAGAGAGGTTGCAGGTGACACAAATCTGGGAGTGGCTGACACACCTGTGCGTCCTGCTGCCATCCTCAGGGAGCTCTGCAGGCTGGAGAGATGGGCTGTGGAGGAACAGTCCCATACACTGATACATCCTGGAGCCATCCAGCTAGAAAAAACCCTTTGCAGAGAAGGCCCTGGGGTCCTGAACAGGAGCCAGCAGTGTGCCACAGACCAGGCTGATGGCACAGCACGAGCAGGGTGATGCAGGAGATCCTTCCCTTTACTCACAAAGGAGCAGTGCCCAGCTCTGGGCATCCCAGTGCCCGGTGTGAGACACACAGACACAGCTGGGAGTCCAACTAAAGGCCACAAAGGGATTCAGGGACTGCAGCACCCCTCTTATAAGCAAAGGATGAGGCAGCAGGGACTGTTAAGCCAGGAGAAAGCTCAGGGAGGCTCCTACCAACCTGTATCATCATCTGGAGTGGGGGTGCAAAGAAAACAGCGCCAGGCTCTTGTCACTGATGCCCAGTGACAGGACAAGAGGGAGTGGACAAACTGGAACACGTGAGGTTCTATCTGAGCACAAGAACATACTTGTACTGTGAGGCTGACTGAGAACTGCAGCAGGTGGCCCAGGGAGACAGTGTCCTTCCTTGGAGATCCAAAGCCATCTGGGCATCGTTCTGGCCAACAAGGCCTAGATGGGATGGCTGGAGCAGGGGCACTGGACAGCATGACTTGCAGAGGACCCTCCCAACCTCAACCAGCCTCTGATTCCCTAAGTAAACAGAAACACTGAAGCTTTTAGAAAATGGCAAGGCTTTGGGTTTTTTTAATATAAAATGGTCATGAACTGCTTAGAAATATGACTTCAGTCATTTGAAAATGTTACTGAGCACTCATTCACACTTGGAAAGTCCCAGTAATATGGCAGGAAGCAAGACAGACTAACAGTTGCCTACAATGTATGTATTTACATTCAACTGGAGTTAATTTGCACAACAATATTTTTAAATCAATCAAATGCACGTATCCAAACAAAGTCTGATTCAAGGTATATTTCAAGTTTATATAAAGTAAAAGTAAAGTCTTCAAAACTTAAATTCTTTGGATAAAACCAATTTTCAATTATTTAAAGATCAGTTAGCTCTAAAGTAGTAAGAAATGTAAACATCAGATACTGTGATAAAAATCTTAAGGAATAACAACTTCGTCATAAAGTGCTGGCATATGCTACCAGCTTTATTTTCCAGATGCTAAAAAATAGTTGTAATTTCAATTCAGTAATATTTTGGCAGAATTTTAAAGTATAAAAACCTTATAAACATTCTTTTTTACCTTTATCTTCACAGCTTTTTGGCATTTTTCTTCTCTACCTTAATTGAACTTTAACTTCTACATGTATATCTAATAATTTGTGGTTTTAGCTTACCCAGTTCAAACTGGACTCGACGCTGGTGGAAAAAAAAATCAAAAGGTCAAGTAAGACTATCTGTGAAAAGTAAGGGTGTAAAGTACCTGAGCACAATCCAACAGCTGCCTCCTGCAAAGTAATTCTGTAATTATACATACAGTCAGTACCACTGAAAATAGCTACACAAGAATTAATACACAGAGAAGACTCAGTGCGATTCACTCACACCCAGAGCTTTGTCTCTGCTGAACAAACCTGTTTCTTCATTTCACATGGAACTAAGTCCTGGAGAATTTCTTCTGACAAACACAAGCTGAAAAGTTTTACATGCCTTACACCTCAGTCAGCTTTCCACCTGTGAGCATCCTCCCAAACCAAGACAACAGTCCTGAATCCCCTCATGCATTATGGTGACACCTGATATTGGAAATCTGCTTGGGAAAAACCTGCTCTTTCCTTGTGTGAAGAAAGACAGAACATAATCTTTTACTACTCATTAGGGTCACCTCTCAAACACATGTTATTCCAAAATACCAATCTGCCCAACTAGTGACAAATCCACAGGCACACCTGAAAAACATTATCAGATTGTGGTATTTTATTATAGAAAACAAATTCAATTCAAAGAAAATTAAATTTAAGCTCTGAGGGGTGGAAAATCCCAAAATATTTTGAAGTGACATTTACTTTCAAAATATCTGTAAGAGTTTTAATAAATTCACTGCCCAAAAGGCTCACAGCCTCTGTTAGGATTAAGGGGCTTATTTTACGAGTATTAGTTTCAGGTTGTTAAGGCACAACTGGCATTTGCTCTAAGACAAAACCTGACACACGCACTATTACCTCAGAGTCAGAAAAAGGAAGTGGAAGGCACAGAAGTTTAAAAGTTACCACTAAACAAACCAATTTTAAAGACTCAAAACAATTATTAGGTAGTTTGTCTTTAAATACTAACACACTGCAGTCCATTTCTCAGAGCAGGCATAAAGCTGAGTAATTATGGGCAACAATAATTGACAGCAAGATGCACTTCTACATTACAGGGGCAGCAAGAAAAGTTAATTGCAGCTTCACTGGCAAAAATGGTTATTTTCAGTTTACTCAGTTTTACTACTTTTAACTAGAGGCTTTCTGTTTTGGGGCTTTTTTGTGGGGGGTTTTTGTGGGGGGTTGTTTTGGGGTTTTTTTTTTTAAGATAAGGAAAAGTCAATACAGGTAGATGATACTATTTCAGAGGTTTGATGAAAGCAAACCACCACATTCAGATATTCACATCAGCATAGGAACTTCATCTTCAAACGTAATTTAGTGGTAAGAAGCCAAGGACCACAAGCACAAGGACTGACAGTCTACCTGTTCTCTATGCCAGGTGTTGCAGAGATCCAACACAGTACAACCACACAGGATACGCATGATAATGCTCAAGTGGAACAGATGTAGAAGGCAGAACTACTAGTGATCCTAGAGTGAAAACAGGTTTCCAAACGGCCCCAATAGATGTACCATAGTCCCAAAACATATCATGTTTAGCCTCTATTTAAAGTGGTGAGAATGATAGCAAGCAAGTCCAGTAAACCAGCATGATTCAGCTTCCTTTTCCAATTTCTTACTAAGGATAGTCCTAAAAGCATGCATGTGTTCAACCACTGTTTGGCAATGGCTATGCTTAAACTCATTTGCAGGTTTCAGTTTTTTTACTCTAGCATTGTCTTTTGACCAGAACTTGAAAAGTGCAAAAATATTTAATTATACCTTCTTAAAAAAAATAATTCATTTTATTGGCGCAACAACTCCAATCCCTCAGGAGTTAAATCCACTGCCAGCAATGGATAGAAAAGGAGGCACCAGCATAAAAGAATCAAAGTGCATTTTCAGGATGCCAATGCTGCAGGAATTGGCAAGCCAGAAGTTTTTTTTCACCTCTGGAACAGATTATGCTGAATTCATTTAATGAAAAGTCTGTATTACACATTAACACACAAAGTCTGTCATGAAGTCTTGGGGACACTGCAATGAATCATCAAAGCGGAAGCGTTTGGAGACTGTGCTGCTGTCCTCTGGAATGTTCTCCTTGTCCTCCTTGTCACTGCAGGTACCATTGCAGCTGGATTTCACACTCCGCTCCTCTGAGCACTTTGTCGTGTGTCCTGGCAGCTGAGAGGAGCAGCAAGTTTCTTCAGGGCTGCACAGGAGCGTGAGCTCCCCTTGCTGCAGCCACGAATGGGAGAGACAATCGGCTGCTGTGGGCCTGTCCCTTCGGGACGAGAAGCAGAAAGGTGCTTAAGTTAGTGTCACCAATACTAAAAAACTAAAATAGCTCTGAAGCTAAAAATCCTAAGCAAAATTGACACTGAAGAGTCAATATTGGTGTGTTTTCACCCCTACCTCAGCTGTGACAAGGCACAGCTAAGTACTGCCTACATGCATTTAAATTTAGTTGAGGATTTACCCTAAAGCTGGTCAGCTTTCACCACAACAAGGAACATAGTCCCTGGGAATGTTTTCAACATGGTCCCATAGAAGGTTTTCAACATGGTACACATACATGTGCACTTGCTTCTGCTTCTGAAGTCGTATGTTTTATACAGACCAAAAATAGCGAGGCTCATGAATATTCAGTCATTAGGTTTTCAAGGACAGCCAAGTAACAGGATGTCATCAACTCTGACATTTTCTAGTGTTTTACTCTTACAATTCATCTGGCATAAAGCCTTTCAAAATGTAGATCGTACCAAACAAACCAGACTTAAAAAATTGTTCCTCTGGATAACCTAGTACAGTGCTACTGCAAGTTTTAATTGTGTTCTGCACCTTTAACTTTCACAGAACTTACTGGGAAACCGGCTCCAAGGTAACAGAGCCCACTGCTTGTCCCTAGCTCTACCAGAACCTAGGAATATTTTTCAGTCAAAGAAGTGTAACTTTACAGAGCTATCTGGGAACAGACTTTTCCTCTTAAAATTCAAGGAGGTATAGTCATCAAGAGTTGGAACGCGGAAAAAAAACCAGGCAGCTTATTGAAGATATAACGAAGACTCTTGAGATGCCCAGGAGAGAGAAAGTGAGTAGTAATTGTGACAGAATTTCAAATATCCCACAGGTCCACACTAAGAGTTATCAAAGTGGGCTTTGATATCACTGATTCCCTTTTTCTGGGTGCTCCACAAACATGAAAGATAAGACTCCCTCATGCTACTGGGGTTTTGTGAATCATTGCAGATCCTGACAAATCATGTATGAGATATTCTAAAACAGGAAGGACTCTTCAGACGTGACTTTATATGGAGTCCTTATTTCCTCATAGCACCCACTTCCCAGGAATCATCTCCCATTGTCTCCTTCTACCCAAGAACCTCTCTCAGCCAGGCAGGGTCACTCCTGCCGGCTGGACGCTCTCTGAAGATGACCAGGATTACTGTCTCACCACAGGTGACAACAACTAGCACTGCAGTCGATAACACCTGACCAGCTCCCTTCTCAAAGTTCAACTACTTTGCAAAGTCTTGATTAGAGTCTCAACTCCTGAAGAATGCAGAGTTAAGGGAATGTGTCTTACAAACAAAAAGAAGTTTTCACTTTGGATTGAGAACATTTTTAGAAGATTGAACAAGGCAAAACACTGCCAAATATAATTATATAATATAGATGTATTTAAGTAAAAAGATAAAGGAAAGCCAGGAAACAAGAAAACACAACACAGCAAAGACATTGCATTTTGTCTTTCCAAACTACAATAATTATAGAAAAGAATGTGACCCTTCTACAGTATATTTTTTAAAAATCTGTTAAAAATCTGTCCTCTGAATGAAAATATAAAGAAACTCAGAATAACAAAACCTCAAAGAACAAGCCTGACTAATAATAACATTATCTGTAATAATAATAATGATAATATATCTGACAATATTAGCCAGACATTGAATCAAAGATCCTTTCCACACATTATGGAAAAGCATAAACCTGCACTTCTAAATATCCAGTTGAAAATACCAACGTATTGTGAAATATCCTACTGCTCTTATCAGTGATATTAAGTACATAAAATAACATTCACTTTTTCTAAGTGCTCCACAAATTTAGGATTCTTGCCTGGAGGAGTTTGCTACTTACTCTGGATTTTTTATGAGAAGTTTTTGAATGAAGTCTTTTGCAGGCTGTGAAACTGATGAAAATGTTTCCTCTGAAAAATCCACATTAACTTGAGATATATTAAGGTAAGTTTCTTGAACATCAGCTCCCACAAATGGAGATTCTTGTGTCAGCAGCATGTACGAGATGACACCGATGTTCCTGAGATAAAAACACAGTGTATAAACCTACTAAAGAACAAAATGTATAAACCTACTAGAGAACCCAAACAATACACCTTGCATATATTTGCTGTGCTGCAGATCAAACTTCCTGACATATCCCATATTCAGAATTAGACGCATCATGTGATTCAAGCACAACTGTACATACACAAGGAAAGATATGTGTGTATATATCTCAATGAAGGGATTTTTGAAAACTGTTTACTTTCAATATTTCCTTTTCTTCCTACTGAGATTGTTAGGAAAAGGAAATATCACTTTTACACAGCCTGCTCTGGGGACATATGGCAATTCTGGATGACAGAGCTGCAAAAAAGACAGACTGGCTAATCTGCATGCAAATAAACCCCATCTTTCACTGCAATTCTGGATGATAGAGCAAAGACTGAGATTCAGTCAGCCTCTGTGTACATTTAACATCCAAGCTGTGTTACAATCTCCTCTTGCTGAGATGCTTCTCCCAAGAACATGAACACCAAAGATCATGCAATCTATTATAAATCTTAAGATGGTTTCTGGATGCATAATAAAAATGTTTCTGTGATCTGATAGATCACAATTTAGTACCCATTACAGTGTGGAAGCTTGCAGCTGCCGGCTTTGTTGTTGTGAGTAGAGCATCAATAGGGGTTTTTTATGTCTTCCCACAAAAGCAGGCAAAAAATATGTGATTAAAAAACATTCGTGAACAGATTTAGTTACTACGAGTTGAGAATTTCAAAGGAGCAATTAGCAACTTTTAACAGTGCACTTTAATTAAGATGCTGAAGATTTTATGTTTTAAAGACAACATTTCAAAGCTAGTTTTTGAACTAACATAGGTCATACAATTAAAAAGCCACAAAAAGTTGTGGGTCAGTTCAAGGTACTTGTCTTTTTTTATGATTCATTCTGCAGGTATTTCTCTAAAAATTAGAAGTAGGAAGTTTACATCCTTCTTATAATTTGTATAAAAAATTATTTAACAATACAAAAGTGGGGAGGGAAGTGTCCTAGAGTAGCTAATATCTGAAGCACATCACCCAGGAGTAAGTAATACCTAAAGTATGTTATCCAGCCACTGCTATTATTCCCTTAGAACAAACACCTATGCTCCACAGGCTCAGAAGTCACCTGCATTCCCCTCTAAGTGTGCAACAGACCCATAAACTCCTGCAAGCCTTGAGTTATATCCTGAGAGCTCCTTCCCTTCCCTTCCCACCTCTCCTTCCCTCCTTCAGCCAGCCCACCAAAAGCAGGGCATTCTCAGAAGCCAGATGAAACTGCATCATGAAAAGCCCTTAGATTGTTAAGTGGTCCCATCAAACCACAGTAAAACAAAGATAAAACCTACCACATGTCTGTAGCTGTGGTAATAGGATCGTAGTTTAAGATTTCTGGAGCTAAAGAGATGGGGAGAAGAAAAATGCTTTAATGAATATATTATTCAAATGGCCTTGAATCATGCACTACATTTCTGGCATTCTTCTGCCAACCATTATTATGAGACTAAACATTATTTCAATAATTAGGCTTATTATTTTCAAGCCACAAGGGTGGCAAAAAGTTATTTCCGTTTGCCTAGACATGGATGTTTACTTAGTTCACACTCAAAGGCACTACAGGGCCTAAAGTTTACCCAAGTTTCAAGATGAGTTCTAATCAGATGCATGCACATAAATTTTTCTCCTAAGAGGTTTTGAATTATACAGCTTTTTAAGGGGAATGCATAAAGCCTTCACCATGTTAAAACTGCAAATCAAGATGACCAAGCCAATTTTAGGATCAGTGGCTGTTAGCATAGGCTAGTTAGCAAGTTATTCACTGCAGAATGAAGTGCTCTTAACATTGAGTGTTGGCACATCATGAAGGAAACTTGTCCCTCAGAGAGGGCCAAGTGTTAACAGCAATATTCCCCTTCCAGGGAATATTTTCATCTCATTAAACCATCATACTGAATAACATTAAAGATGTTACATTAATTCAAAAAAACAATTCTTTGTGCATGCTAATGTTCTATTTCAATTCTCATTAGAAGAACTTAATAGTCAAAATTTCTTTTAACAGCCTGCATGACAGCAAATATTACATCATGAAATTGAGAGGTGCATTTATTGATATAATTCAGGATTTTTGGGTGCAAATATTGGTTGACTTCTCAAAAAAAAAACCCCAACAAAACAGCTCAAAACATGTTGCCTTGTCCTATGATGGTCTTTATCAGCTTGTAAGTTGGCTAAGTGTGTTACATGAAATGCTCCTGTTTTCTCAAAACCCCACATGAGAAGTTGTGAAGCAGCCCCTTCGTACCAAGATACTCTGTTGTTCCCATGATCTGCCGCAGCTCATTGGAATTCTCAAGCTTCCGGGACATCCCAAAATCTACAATTTTTACATCACCAAGAGGATTGATGCTGCTCAGCAAAATATTTTGAGGCTAGAATAGAAAATATTGCATTCCAAATTAATAAAATACAATCCGAAAAAAAAGCCCAATATAATAAATGACACTTCAGCTTCTATTACGCAATACTTACTGCTAATTGTTATTTTAAAATAGTTAATCTTTATACATTCAATCTCATTTTAACATCATTTAATCTCCTTTTACTTATCTTTATGTATTTAACAAATTACTTTGATGAACATAATAAACTGAAGATAAAGTGCTAAAACAAAGCCTGTTGCAGCCTCACCTTTAAATCAAGATGAACAATATTGTTTTCATGCAAGCAGCAAAGTCCTTCAAGTATTTGCCTTATAAGCCTTACAATATCCCTTTCACCAATTCTGTCATCCAGATCTGGGACACACAAGTCAAATATTTCTCCTCCAGCGGCACTGAAATGCATTCAAGAACACCAATGCATTAAGTTTAAATTTTTGAAGCTTAAGTGAAGAAAAATGTTTTCAATAGCACCTATTTATCTAACATATATCTGTAATATCAGAAGGGCTGGAAATATTTCTTTTTTACACATTAATGCAAAAACACAATATAAACACTTAGAAAAGGGAAAAAAATATCTGACTGTGCTTTTTCTTTCCTTATAGCCTGAAACAGCAGTTGAGACAGCAAAAAGCACTTTGACTGGTAACCTCATTATGCTCTGGTCCCCTCAAGCAAGTGAGAAGATGCCATCCAGAAGCTGAGCTTTATCACCAGTGCCTAATCAAAGAAACATTTCTTTTAAAGCCAAATCTAAAATTTCTTCCATGAGACCAGTTCATAAATAATTCAGTGCAGTGTAAAGCAGCATGGAAATATCTGTGTTCCTGTGGTTTCTGAGTTATTCCTAGAGCTGGCTGCAGTGTCAGCTGTCTCCTTTCAGGCTGGGTTTGAGATCATTACTCAGCCTGCTCTGAGTGCCTGAAGTGTCTCTCTCAAGGATAAAGGGCTTCCTCAAAACTACAGATCACTGAGCCTAAACTTCATTGCTAACAAATGAGAATCTATTAAAAAGTCAGCTAATGCACAAAATGAATGAACATAGCCACAACCCTGCTGAGGTTATAGCTGAGGGGTCAGTAATGGCTCCCCTAGGTGACTATGTAACAACAGGGACATGAGGGCAAGGGCAGTGAATGCCTTGAATTTCAACTTTCACAAGGTTTTCAGCACTGGCTCCCACAGTACTCCTGTACTCAAGTTACATTATGGTCTGGATGGGTGGGCACCGAGATGGGTAAAGAGCTGAAAGCTCTGCCGAAAAGGATATGCAAAAAGCCTTAGAACAACAAATAGTATGTCAGGGATTATCTAGTTCCAGGGGAAAAAAGCTTTTTAAGATAGAATCTAGCTGAATTCCTTCAAATTTTCCAAAGAATATACCATGGTGTATGCAGACCACCACTAACAGCACTTCAAATACTTTGTACATGAAACTTAACGCTAAGAAAGAATTAATTTCACAGGCTGCATTTTTGTTACTTACATTCCAAACAAATGTTTACACATACAACAAATATGATGGATAATTCAAATTCAATTCCCAAATTAGACTCATTTTTCAGAGCTAAGGAGAAGCTTCAGACATCTGTTAAAGTGTGGCAATTTCTAAAGGAATGGCTCCAATGGCCAGTTTTAAAACAGTAAAACCACTAAATTTAGGAGGTCAAAACAAACAAAGTAACTGCAAGTCTTCAGTCACCAAAAAACGTCAGGAGCTAACTGAAGTTCACAGGGCATGGATATGCTCAGCCTCTTTGAAATCTGTGTACTTGGTATCAGTGACATTTTTTTTGGTGATTTAAGTTGCATCAAAGCACTCAGCACCTTCTATGGTACTCCAGGAACATTATCTCCAGTCAGCCTGCCTGAAGCATCCTTAAAGGAAAAAATATAAAGTCTATTATAATGAAAAATCAGCATAATGTATACAGGGTACTGCTGCAATTTTTTCTGGGCACCCAGGCAACTCATGCAAAAAATCGGTATATTGAAATATTTTTACTTAAAAGCATGGAACATGTGATGAAGGCATACTTACTATTCCAACACTAAGATGATTTCATTTGCTGTTTCATAGACTTCATGGAGATTCACTATGCGAGGATTGGATTTCATTAACTCAAGAACAGCAATTTCATGCAGAATCTCTGCTTTGCAGTCTTGACCTCTTCTTCTTTTCTTTAAAAATTTAGCTGCGTACTCTTGGCCTGTGGATTTAGCTACACATTTTCTAACCACAGCACATCTTCCTCTATGAAATAAAAGGGAAAACATTGAGACACAGGGAATAATAAAAAGTGCATAAATTACCATTAGAAATAAGAAGACACAGCAAATAATTGGAAACAAACAAAAAAATGTATTGGGAAATGCCACGTGTGGCCTACTCTTACACTATTTCCTGAACATTCACTTGCAGGCACTGTAGGAGGATACAAAGACGGATGAAGCTGTGGTGAGACCCAATAGAATTCCCTTTATACAGCCTAGCTAAACATTAAATCAGAGTATCAGGTTACAGGGACATTCTCGCTGTCAGGTCACAGAATAATTCGGTTGGAAAGGACTTCCGGAGGTCTCTAAAAATATCCTGCTTAAAGCGGGGCCAGCCATGAGGCCTTACCAGGCTGCCCAGGGTTCTGTTCAGGTTGGCAAGATATTAAAAAAACCCCAACCTCATTACCACACCTACAGGACAGTAATAAACAAAGCAAACCCCTGTGAAATGACAAGAATGAACGGGGAAAATAAAGCATATTTACATGCATGGGTGGGGCAGGAGGTTTTCAGTGAAAAAAAATTTAGTCATAAAGAGAATTTCCTTCCACAAGTCATGTAGTACTGCTACAAAAATCCCAGTATCTGCAAAATGTTTCAAAACATCTTAATAGAAAAGCACCCACCACTTAGCATTCTCTTCCTCAATTACAGTTAGACAAAGTGTGCTGCTTTATTTCCTGGCCAACTGTTTAGGTATGGAAACAAAAACATATTTTGGCAAAGAAATGTTTTTAGAAGAAAACCGCATACTGTAGTTAAAACACCAAGCTGATCTTTTAAAAAATTAGGAGGAAAAAATGCATTTTTTTAAGCCAAGTTATAAACTTCTGAAAAAACCAGTTTTATAGCCACTAATATTGCATTCCCAGAAATGCCTGATTGCAAGTGTTTTAAAATGGTACAAGAAACTTTATTTACAAAAAAACGACTTGAAAGGCTGCAACAAATTGTGTGTAAAGTTCTAAAAACAGTATCAAGCTGTGTACAAAGTGCACAATGTACCTTTATGTCTTCAAAAAAAGCCTGTCCACCTGTATTTTTTGTTACCACAGCAGACTAAGAACAAACATAACGAAACAGCTCAGTAAGAGCTATCTGAGCTGTGTTCTTTTAAGTAAATTAGCTTCTTTAGTAGAAAATACCACACTGCGTTGCAGGCTTTGCCTTTTTTCTGGTGCAAAAATCCCAGTGCTTAAAAAGGAACATGTCTTAGGAAAAAAAAAAAAAAAAAAACCAAAAAAGAGTATTTTTAAAAAATAATCTAGATTTCAGTATTTAATTAAAACAGGGATGAGCATATCGTGCAAAAAATCAATTTTCATTTGCAAATAACTGTACAAACATGCCTAAATTATTAAATATTTAAAGATGACTTTTAATCATAATCATACTGCCATAATTTACTTAAAAATAAAGTCAACAAAACAGGTTCTCTGTCATCATTTTTTTCAACCTCAATTAGTTGTGGATTTTCTCTATCCTTTTTTTAAAGCACTAAATTTTAGAGGTGAAAGTTATTTAGTCTGATACATGCACACTCTTCACTTTAGCAACGATCTGTAAGCCTGAAACAGCCACGTTCTTTCCCAATTGTTAAACCAGCTTACTACTGCAGAGCATTCGAAGTTACCGAGCTCAATTTCATAATATGAAATAAGCTGAAAACACTCCCTTCTCTAGATTACACTCTCATTTTAGCATCACATCAACCCTGCCAGCCACAAAAGTGTCTCTAAAATTAACAGAGGGGAACCAGTTTAGTTTCATGAGAACAGCAAGATCTTCCCCAGTAGTTTTGGCACATCTTCCTTCTGGTTGCTGTGGGTTTAACAACTTTGAAGAGTCAGTGATATCTCCAGATTTGAGATGTAAGAATTTCCACTTGTTTATTAATACTGTGCCAATTAAGGCAAAAATTAAATAAAAATTAAGACAAAAAAGTCTTTTAGAGCAGTGGAAATTGCTCCAGAAACATAAAAAAAGCCAGCTCGGAAGTGCTGCACTGACGCAAGTGAAGCAGTTCCCTCTCCTTGTCTGTGCAATCATCCCCCTTCACAGCCCAGCTCTACAAGAACAACTGATTTCAGGATGTTTTCATATCTCAGCTTCAAAACCACAGACATTTAACTGCTTCAAAAGAAGCCAAGCCATGCACACACCAGGGACAGAACTACTTAACCCACTAAACAGAACCTAACCTGCCAGCTTCATGAGTCAATGTCTTAAATACCAAAGGACCCAACAGATAAGGGTGTGGGAGGAAGAAATGGGGCTTGGGAAGCTTAAGCAGAGAACAAGAGAACTATTTACTACATAATCTCAACAGGAAAAAGAAAACTGCAAGTGAAAATTAAAGCAATATTGAGTCTTTCAGAGAGGTTACAAAGAAAGATGGGTTTTACATCATTTAAAAAGCATTTATACACTTAAAAACATGAAAAAATACAGATGTAGTTAGGCCAGGAGAAATCACAAATATGTTTGTAAAACAGAGTCCTTTGCTTCCATTTTCTTTGCATTTTGGCACTTATTTTGTTTTGCATGCACAGAAAGAATTAAAAACTCTGTTCTGGAATTCACACAAAACCTACACTTTTGTTTGCTTTAGACATCATCTCACAAGTATGTACAGTCTGAAAACCCAGCGTTGGAACAATACCTGAGTTCTAGAGGATGCTGCATATAAACTGCTTCTGTAGAGCTTAGAATTCAAAAGCAGAGCTGACAAAAGTTAAGAAAAGAAGAAAGTTATGGGCTGCAAAGTGCACTTCTATAAAAGTGTACCAGATAAAGCACATGCTAGAAAAATAGAAAAAAAACCAAGAGAACAATGAAGGCTAAAGAGCTCACAAACCACATGCAAAAGAGCATCTCTGCTGACAAAATGAGCTGCAGGTGCAAAGGACCCTTGTGCAGCACAGCAAGGCACAGCTGTGAGACTGACCCAGGACACTTCTGTTCAGGGAGCTTGGAAACACGATCGCAGCATCACGTCTGCACGGCTTTACACCCAATTCACTGAGTATTTTCAAGGTATGAATTAACCCAGTGGTTCCAAAACACACATTCACATGTATGTCTGAAACAGCATCATAAATACCAAGGGTTTGGGTGCTTTGTTGCTTTATTTCCCATTTCACTGCTGCAAACAAGAGCAAGGGAAGCAGGCTGCAAAACTGCTCTGAAACAACACGTTGTCTGAAACATAGTCTAACTGCTTGAGGGTGGGAAGGGGAGCGAAAAGATCTTTGTTTTCTGGACTTCAGAAAACTCACCTGGGACAACCAACTGAAAATCCTCATTCCTTGTCTTACAGTGTCACCCTGTGTCATCCCTTGTTTAGGCCATGCAGCTGGAATCTGATGCATGACTAGGCAGGGAAAGGAAGATAACCCCAAATCCACACGCCTGTGGAAACCCTCCAGACCTCTCTGAAGTGGAAAAAGCTGGCAAACTTCTTCCTCACTGTCTCTTTTCCTGGTCCCTTAAAGAACCCACTGTGATGCAAAGAAGGGGACAGGGAAGGAGAGGGCCATACTTCATTCTCTGTCTACTACCATAAAAGTTTGCCTCATTGTACAGAGCATTTTCTTGCAGCAGAAATTCCTCTTGCTTAAATAAAGTAAATAGGAAACATCTTACCTTCCTAGCTCTTTTGATTCAAGCATATAAAAATTGTGGAAGTTATCTGTCTTGATTGGTGTGTGCAGAGATGTGGCCAACAAGCCAGAAAGGCTTTTGTTCTCCAGCTTTCTCCTTGACATCGTCAGGAGCAGGTCTCTCTCTTCTACCAGTCACCTGCTGAAGCAAAACAACCAAGAGTTTTGGAAATTCCACAGTTACAGCACAGGAAAGTATACAAATATTATGAGTTTAGGGCTATCAAACTAGAAAAGCCAGAACTTTGTTCAGTAGCAGCCTGAAAACAATACATTTAATCACTGTAAAAATAAAACCTGAAAGGAATACTAATCAAGACATGCTAATTTAATAATGTAAACACTTGAGATAAGTTGGGGGTTTTTTCTCCCTGGAGCATATTCATAAGATACTAGGGATAAGCTTAAGCTCTAATAAAAATGCTAGTAACTACTTAACTATTAATGAGATGTACCTTTTTTTAATCTTTCTGAAACTCTTCTTTGGATTCTGGGTAAGTTCCTGTAGTTCCTTTAAGTTGACACTTTTAACAGATATTAATTCCTGGGGGAATTTACCAAAACTCTGCCTGTTTGTTAACTGCAACACAGCAGGAATAGGTACCAACAGGACAAAGTGGGGTTTGTTTTCCCACTGGGAATATTCACATTTCTTATCAGGCTCACTCATAGCTCCTCCAAGTTTCCTTTTTAAGGCTGAGTTAATTGTCAGAGAGAAGCATGAATGGACAAGGTCCTTTTTGCAAGTTCAGATCATTTAAAATCAAATGATTTAGTAATCCTGATTAAATTACCTTAATAAACAAGTAGAACGGCACATTATGAAGATACATCCACCCACCTCATTTCTACTACAGTGAATAAAAAAACCCAACAAAACCAAACACAATAAAATACTGGGGCTTGGTATTCACATTTATAGGCCTGAAGCATCTCTTCAGGTGAAATGCAAAAGCAAGGCAGAAAAAGGTCACTGAAGATACCAGAAATTGTAAATGATGGCTTTTTTTAAGTTAAAGAGCAGGTTTAACTTAATTAGTGAAGGAAAAAAAAAAAAAGACAAATTACAATTCAGAGACAGTTAGCAAACTCACAAAAACACACTTGCAGTTTAAATGATAGAAATACACCGACACTTCTGGGGGAGCACTCAAACTAGTTATGATCCAAATGTAATCCAGTACCCATCCAACATAGTTCACATTCCCATGTGGGATGGAACATGGATATTCATATTAGAACTATTTTGGATTCAAATCATTGTACATACTTTATCACGAAAAAGACCCAAACGACACAGCTTAAAAATCTCTTCAAAGTATCATCTGATATGCAGGAAAAAGCTTCTTTAAGAATTTATAAAAAGGTCACAATACAACCTAATACACAAGTCTTTGACTCACTCTGTAACAAGCAAGCATTCCTTCTTCCCCAATTATATGACAGTTTACCATTTAAGAGGACGATTTTGATGTCTGAAATTTTATATTACTCTCCTTTGGGCTGTGCTCACTCGATAACTTTAACTGCTAAACTGTATCTTCTTACTGCTGTACTTCAGCACAAAAACATTTGTGCTGGCTGCATTGATTAAGAGCTTACTATTATCAAGTTGTTACCATTACCGAGCTTATTACATAAGCTTTCATCTTACATGATCATTCTCACAGAGCAATTATTAAGGAGAACTTCTGCCTCACGTTGCCTTGACGTTGTTTCTCTGGTGAGACACCACATCTCCATTTCTTAGCTCAGTATCATCAAGAGCAGAGAAGAACACGTATCCATAGCAGGCAGAAACCCACAAAAAGGCACGTAATCTACTCAGGAGAATGAGATTCAACTTGCTATGGGGAAAAAAAGGCACTAATTTTAATTAACGAACGATTTTCAAATTTAGAAAGTGATGGCTGTGTTATTACACAGTGCTCAAAAAGTCCCGAGACACAGACACTGGAAGTACGGCTCTCACAGAAATGTACAAGATTCGCATTAAGAAGAAAGCTTCCCACTAAACTAGGAAAGTTTAATCGGCCAAAAAGCTCATCTAACTCTTTCTAAAGACATCGAGTCCCCGCGCCGGGCCGGGAAGACGTCTGGCAGCGAAGGACCACGGAGGGCGGCAGCGGCCGGGAGGGACCCAACCCGGTCCTCGCGGAACAGCCCCAACTCCCCTCACAGGCACCGCCGCGCTGCCGCCGGCGCGACCCGGCTCCGGGCGGGGAGGCAGCGCGGCGCTTCCATCGCGCCCAGCCAGCAGCAGCCCACCACAGCAGCCCCTTGGGCGGGCACGCTCAGCCCCTAGCCGGGCGCACTCCCCGCTCCCCGCGGTCAGGCACACTCACCGCCGGCCGCCGTCCCTCACGGCGCCGCTGCCGCTCCCCTGCTCTCTCTTGGCGTTTGAAAGGCGCAACCCGTGGGGAGCGGCTGCCCCAGCGGCGCGAGCGCCAGGCCCCGCCCACTCGGCAGAACAACCAATCCGCGCCCAGTCGCGGAGCGCTGCGACTCGGCGATTGGCGGGAGCGCCCTCCGTGTGGGCAGCGCCCCCTGCCGGCGGCCCGGCCCCGGAGCGGCAGGTGCCGCTCGCCCG
>WEKY01030403.1:100399-160226 GCA_013390045.1 Picathartes gymnocephalus
CGTGGGGGAGGCGGGGGCACCGGGGCTCGGGGGCTGCGGGGCGGCCGCTCCTGTCCGCACCTCGCGGGGTACGCGGAGCCGTCGCTCCGGGCCACAGGCACCGATGGCACGGCCCGGTCCCGGGCGAGGGCTCCTCGGTGCGTCCGCTGCATCCCCGAGCACAGGAGCAGCGGGGAATGGCCGAGGCAGCGAGGCAGCGCCAGGTGCGCGGGCAGGTCCCGGTGCAGGACGCCATCCCGTGCAGCCCCCCGGGGTGAGGAGCCGGGGGCATGAGCCGCCTCTGCAGCGCTTCCGCTCCGTCCTGGTGAGGGACGTGGCGGGGACAGAGCCGCAGCCGCGGGGACAGAGGCACTGTGCGAGTGCCGCAGCCGCGAAGGCTCAGCGACCACAGCACCAGTGCAGTTAAAAACAGAGCGATAAACCAGTTCTCACCGACAGCAGCCGGGAACAGAGCGCTTTCAGTAATTCTGTGTAAGTTGCACGGAGCACGTTTGACAATCTCTTAGTCATGCATGCAAGTGGAAATAGGGTCCTCAGAGCCTCGTGACAAGCCCACAACAACAAAAACCAAAAAGTTAAAAATCTTTAACCTGTGGTTTCAAAGACTCTTTCCGAGGACTCAAAATAGCCTGAAGCATGGTTCAGAAATAAGCTGAAGTTAGAAGAAGTTCTAAAATAGTTGAAATTTGTTTGCCAAATTGATTTCCTCTGAAGCAATCCAACGAGCTAGAAATTTGCGAACATCTGTTTTATAATAGATTTGTCATGAAGGCAGTAATAGTAATGTAGCATAAGAGTCTAAGAGTTGTGTATTTAATTTCAGCAGTGCACCATTAGAGTTACTGGGTTAATTCTGTTTATGCCATGGCACTGCCAGTGAAATGGATAATTGCTGTGTTTATTACAGTACCGACGTCATGCTGTCACAGCAAGGCTTGCATTAAGATGAAAGTAACATAAATGAAGATAAGAAAGCAGAAAGTATTCTTGAAGAGTCTAGAATAATGTCACACCACGGAGCTGGCACACTGAGGTACCTACTAAAAATGTGTTTAACTCCTGCTTGCTTGAACTTCCATCTGATTTTTTTAGCAGTTTGAGCTGTGGATATTTTTGACAAAAGCAGTCCAAAATCTTTACTCTCTCCCACAGAGTTCCACCATCTCTGCAGGGTTCCAGATCATACCCCTTCTTGATTGTAACATGATTTCAAATACATCTGTCAAATAAAAATACAACATGTGGACAGGATTGGTTTTGTTGAGAGGTGCTCTTTGTGCAGTATGAAAAGCAGGCAGCATTCCAAACATACCAAATGAGCCACAGAGTAAAATTAAATGATGCCCACAATTAAGATGCTTTAGATTATTATAGCACTGGTGCCAAGAAGTAAATGACAGTGCTTATGTTTGTCTCCTTAGCTACTTTTGTGTCTTTGCTGATGCTCTTCAGAATTTGCTCTACTCGCCCTTTAAGTTTTGAAAACCAAGTAAATACCAAAAATGCTTCATGACGTGCATGTTATTGTAGTCTTGGTTATCTGTTTATATAATGCCATAGAAACATGAATGGCACTTAGAGAAGGGTATAATTGACAGGACTCCACCCTGAGGACTTTGGAATTTTACTTAGATATACCACAACTGAGAAGGACAAAGGGTGGAGAAGGGAGAATGGGTATGCTGAAGGTCACAACAGTACAGGATCATGAACTATTATTATTCCTAATGTATACACCTGGTCTTTGGGATAATTTTAAAAAAGCAATTAAAGGTGTTAGCTTCATAACTCCCACTCTTAGTTACTTCTTCTCTTGCTTACCTTGAATTATCTATCCATTACAAAGCTGGCTCTCTTTCAGCCTTTGGAGGCTTTCACATAAAGAGCTATTTCCCCTTGACCAGCAGCCATTTGGCACAGCTGTGATGTACAGCCCATGGCGATCAGAGCCACAAAGGGTTTTAGGGAGCCAGCCTTGGGGAAAAAGCTCAGCTCCCTCAAGGAGTGCCGATTTCAGCTCAGGTCTGCCACGAGGTTGATGTTTGGAGTGAAGAGATGGCAGCCTACCCTTCTCAGCAGGGAGCTCTGTCACTGAGGTGGGAACAAGCACACGACATTGAGAGTTGCACAGCTGGAAGCTCAGAGTGTCTGAGCCTTCTCCAACTTTTTTTTATTTGATACAGATCATTTTTTAAAAATCTGGTTGCCCCCCATGCTAAAATCTCTGCGCCACCACCTCACACAAGGCAATCCTTCAACAGAGTGGGAAATCTCCAGAATCCACCCAGGCACTGCTTCCCACAGCTGCCTCAGTGTCACCCAGTGTTTACACTGAGGGAAAGTGAGTAATTGTGCACTATGTGGCATCAGCTATCAGTGACCCTGATGAAAATATGAGTCTGACATCAAGAATGACAATAGAGAAAAGATTCTGAAAGGGCTCCTGTCCCAAAGCCTCGCCTCTTCCAACAGCAGCTCTCCTTCAATGGCTCAGGTTAGCTTGCACCACATCTCGAGTAGCAGCGAGAGAATACAAAATCAGCTTCTAGAAAAAGTTTTTTAAAAATGGAAGTATCACTTCACTATCAGGTTCTCCAAGCAGTTTGTGTAACACACAGGAGAAGTGACAAGTTGCCATTTAACTGTTCTCCTTGGGCTGTGCCGTGGTGGAGAGAACCCTTGCCTCAGAGCAGATTAAAGACCAGTTTCTCTCACTGGAACCAGTATTATCTCTTAGAAAACTAAAAGGATATATTTGGTGGGGGTCACTGACTTTTATTAAAGACAAAAAAAATGTATTTCCCCCTGAATGTACTTCCCTGTGAAAAAGAACTTTCCTGTGTTACAGCCCCTGCTGGGACGTGTTTTGCTGCCAGCTCTGATGCTCCATTCAAAAGAAGAGACTCTTCTGCAAAGTCTGGGCCTCTCCAAGGTGCTGGCTATGGTATCTGGTGCTTGGTTTGTCATAGAAGGTTTTTCTTCATATGTAGTTCTTACTCAAATTATGTTGCATATTGCTGCAGAATCTTTATTTTCACCACTTCCAAAATGATGATTTGTAATATGCCAGACTCCACAGGTCACCAGAAATCACTTAGCAAATGTGATGTCAGAAAGAGCTAAGAGCTTTTGTGGTTTCTCTAAATATTTTTAAATGCTGCAAAAGACAGAATGATCTAAAGGTACTCACTTTAAAAAGGATGTTACAGTATATTCAGAGGCACAATAAAAGAGATGTTTTACAAAATGGATTTTGTAAGAAGATTTATTTTTATTAAGTGATTTCATGATGAAACATGGTCTTAAACAAAATAGATATCAGTATCAAAATAAAATTATACACAGAAAATTCTTTTCCCCAAATGTTTTTGAGTAACAGGGAATACAACACAACAGTCCTGTATTCAAATTATGTAAATCTGTGAGCAGTCAAACATTACAGTACATTCCTTGAAGCCAGGCACAATGACGCACATTGTGTGCCCCTGTAACACACTCAACACACTTTCTATCTGTTCTCTCTGCCTTGAAGAAAAAAATCCTGAAATGTGTAAATGGGGAAAAGGAGGGAAACCATCTTAATGCTTGAAGCACATATTCCCCATTTAGTGTTCTGTGAAAGACATGTACCAAATTCAGATGAAACTTAAAACTGGCTTGTAGAAAGATAGAAAAACTTGGAATTGTATTTGATATACAGGCTTGTGAACACTTAACTGAAAAGTATGGAAAGGATTAAAAAATACACCGTGTTCTACCTAAAGCTTAGAAATAAATATGCACTCCATATTCTCAGTGCCTGAAATTCTTTAAAAACAAAGAACTTGGTATAAAATTATATCAAGTAACTGTCAAAAATGAGGAAGATGCACCTATAATCCTGTTAGATTCTGGATGCCTGCATCCCCACTACAAAAACTTGTAAAACTCTACACACTTTGAAACATGCTGAATAACCCAAACTGTAACCTAGCAAGGGCAGGAACATCGACTGACTTGGGGGTAGCAGTATTCCACACCACATCCCTCATCACCTTCTTTTCCTCTAAAGATCTCCCTTTCCATACTGTACCAGCCCTTACAAGTACAAATGTTCAGTCAATTATTCAAAAAGCAGCCTTGCTGATCAGGATTCATGGATGCCCTCAAGGCTATGTCATACCAAGGAAAAACAGAGTACAAAGAAAAAGCATCCTCCTAATGTGATTTATGTAGTTATTATTATCATAATTCTCCTCCTCCCTGCAATGCTGATAATAAACAGCTGTCTCCTGAGTGCTGTAGACTCATTGCAGAAAAATGTCCTACTGTATGGAACTATTGAACCAGTATGGTTCAACATGGGAGTTGTCTTCTCATTTAGGACTTCAAGTTTATGTAGAACTCCTACCATCTCAGTTACCACACTGAAGAAGAAAGCTCACAAGGAATTCTCTTGACTCTCATATTGACTCATTCAATAGTTCTGTCTTTTAGGTAAAGAACCAGGTCAACTTTTAGGTACAGAAACCTATCCTGAAACCCTCCCACTCTCAGTATTTTTGGATAATGTCATTAGAGTGTCAGTGGAATCAAGACTTGCATCAGCTTGGCTAAAGCTACCTAGGTCATTGAGAATATTCTAATTACCTTAAGTAAGCTTTGGAAATACCATATCAATCCTTGTCTTTGTGGAAATGCATGGTTCTTACACAACCATAATGCAAACACCAAGTTTCTTAGAAAAAAAAACAACAAAAAACAAAAAAAAAAAAAACCAAAACAAAAAAAATATTTGCATTATGACACATCTAAACATCAGGAATTTGGCCCATCATATTGAAAAGCAAAGTCACCATTGGTTTTGATGATTTAGCCTCTTATCAGAAGTTGTATCCCGTGCAGATAGTAATAAACTTGTACAAACAAAATAGGGCTTCCAAACACCACCTTTGTTCTATTTAGAAGCCATTTTCCTGAAAATATCTCAAATAAAAAAAAAAACAGAAACAACCCAGGCCCAATAAAACAAAACAAAAAAGCCAAAACACATAGAAGTAAGTGTTTGATTGTGTACTTAGATTTTCAAAAGCTAATAATTAGTTAAAGCATATCTTGCAGTTGCAGTAACACCAATGTATTTCAGGATGAACAGTCATTTTTTCCTAGGTGCATTATCACAGCCTAATTTTCAAGCAGGAAGTATCCTGTTTTATATCCCAGGACTGTCCTGCTCCCTACCCGAGGGAAGTGCTGTCCTTTTTCAGTGCCTGCTCTCAGACTTGTCTTCACTCTAGCACTCCTCTGTGGCTGTATCTTGTGTGCTGCATGGAACTGCCATCTTATCATTACAGCACCTACAATTACATTCCTTCTTAGAATTATTTATGAGACTTCAGAGATTTATTTTCTTATTCATACAGTAATCTACTTGAAAATTAATGAGCTCCAATGTCTGACTGCAGTCAGCGTGGCAATCAAATATGATGTCTCAGCAAAATCTTCTTTTATTGACCTTATACTGCTGGATGGGCATTTCTAACTATGAAAAATGTAATTCTCCTTTAAAATGAAAGATGTTCAATAGTCAATGGAGTGTGTCACGAGCTTCTTATATTGCAATTAGCAGGCATCACAGACAGAACAAGCTTTTGGCAAGAATCCAGTTCAAGGGCTGTATGAGAAAGCCTCCAGCTGTAGAAGGCACAGCCCTCACTAAGGTAACAGATCTCCTGCTGCTGTGATTTCTGGATCAGTATCACCTGCCTCACTGCAAAGGCTCTACACTCACCTGGACAACAGCCTGGGGCAGCCCATGGGAACCACAAATTCTGGTAATATAAAACATTGCAAGCAAAATCCCCTGCCTCATTAATTTTGCAAAACCAAAAGACATTTTACCCTTGGATACCTAATCAACTATTTTCAAAAACACTGTTATGACTGTTTTTCTTAAACTGCTCAGTCTTGATATCAGAGTAACTGTGATCCTGTTGACTCTGGACTGAGGGAGCTGCCTTTGAAAGCAAACCCAAACCCATAGTTTTACTGTGATACTATAGCTGCAGTCAGTGTAGGTGTCAGCAATTGTCTCTGGGTGATTGTAGGATTATGTGCAATCTAAAGGGACAGGATGGAGGCCTTTGGAAGTCAGCCCAGAATAAGGGAGACCAGAGTCCTGGGGAGTTCCCTAGGTCTATACGTATAAAAGCTAATTACATTGAAGTCAGCACAAAAGTATGTTAAATTAGTTGAACAATATACCTCCTGAGTGCTTAACAAAAGCCTCTAAGGAGGCAAGGCTTTTTCTAATAAGGGCTGAATGAGAAGTTTCTCAAAGTTCTGAAAACAACAACTGAAACCCAAAAGATAAAGTTTCATTATTCATAAGTTTTTTGCTGGGTGGAAGGATTGAGAGCAGCGTAGCTCGTCTCCTTTTCACATTCATCATAGCTTTGAGATATTTGTCAGAATACATCCCTAGTTAAAATTTTAGTATAATTATTCTGCAATGTAATCTGAAAGGAAACTGGTTCAAATTTTGAATTACTGATTTAAAAAGAAGCTGATTATTTCACATAGTCCTCAGGAGGTATTTTAAAATGCATTTTGAATGCATACAGATAATTCAGTGAATTGTAACCATTCCAGGAGTCCTTGACAGTCATCCTTTTACCTACAATCAGGAAGAACCTTTCTAAACAGTGGCCAGAAGGTCAGTCATACAGAAGAGAATTATCAAATTATCATGATTTTACCTTAAAAGACTTACAGCATAATATGGCTCTGAGCAAAGCAGCCCTAAAGGAAGTTTCAACCTGAACAATTACCTTTCTTTCAGTAAAATTATTTTTAAAAAATACTAAAAATGTTTAAGTTTTCATAGCAATGAACTTTTCATAGCAATGAACATCCTAAATAGTAGTAGCCTAATGCCAAAATTAGTCAATCTAAAACTGAACAGAAGCGCTATGAAGCTGATGGTCTATCTGGAAGACATAAAATATAAACCATCTTTCATTGTGAAAATTCTGTGTTTGGAGGGTCAGCATTGTAATTCTGCATACTGCTAACAAAAGTGGGTTATACTGGCTTTACAGTAAAGTTATTCTTTTCCTCTACTATTTACCTAACCTGTATTTATTTTTCCAGCAAACAAGTAATTTCAAATTCAACCTCCTAAATTCTTTTTTATTGTAAAATATTTAGGCAAAAGGTTAGACTAGTCCAACAGCAGCCACTGTGGTTGCACTAACAAAATTGTAAAGAATTTTTTACTTAAACTGATGAGCCAGTCAACCCATAGCATTTCTGCAGTTCTGTTTTATAGCACATAAATAAGCCAAAACACAAACAGTTTAGGAAGCTAGCTTTGAGTAATTCTCCTGAAATTTTGCTTGGAGTTCAGTTGCTTACCCAGAGAGAAAAGGATGAGAAGGGGAAATAACAGTAGATGAAAGCTAGATCTGCAATCTTGTGACTGGAGACCAACCTTCTGCTCAATTCCCATTAGTGCTAACAGGAATAAATTAACCCTCCACATAAAATCAGTGGCAGGAAAAACAACACTATTCGTGTAATTTAATGCAGATTAGTTTCATTCACTGAAAAGAAGTAACTTGCTTTATGCTATGGGAAATGAACTTACACTGCCCGTTCAAATACAGCTGCTGCAGATTCCCCTGGTGTGAACAGGGATTCCCTCAGTCCAGAGTCAGCGTGCTTCAAGCAGCTCCATAAAACTCTGCAGCTACCACTGCAGAAACTCAGTAAACATCTGCAATTAATACTGCTGAGATTACATTTAACAACCAGATGATACCATTGCAAATGCTTCTGAAGGAATTTTTTTTTAAAGGGATTAAAAATACATAAGCAACCACAAACCTCTTCTCTTTCCTCTAATTTTAAACTGAGCAAACTACCAGTCCAGTGCTGTGCCAGTCCAACGCCTGCCAGAAGCTTTGTGTGATGTCCTGCCAGGCTGCTGCTGCTTAGATTTTCAGTCTCCCCAAAGATTACAGCTGTTCCCCAGCCCCTGTGTGACCCAGGGTTCACTGCTGCCACGTGGAACTCATGCGGTACCCATGAGCAGGCCTGTGAACGCAGGACAGTTCACCCCACACACTCTCTAAGCCATACTAACATTTTTTACAGTAGGGTCAGTACAAGGATAATGAAAATTATGTTTAAAAGCAAACGAAGGCAAATATTGATGAATACCAAGGAAAAACAGCAGGCAGGAAGGGGGTGGGGAATAAGGTCTGGATTGAAAGGCTTTCCTGTCCTGTCCTGCCAGGTGCTGCTGGCAGTGTGACAGAGGTGGCAGAGGGCTGTCCCCTGCCTGCTGAGGGCAAAGGCACTGCTCCCCTCACAGCTGCTGGCCTGCAGACTCTGAATGGGTGACTGCTTGCTACAGCAGGTGCCACACTGCACAACTTCATTGATGCCAAGCTTTTGTGGTGTTTAGGATTATTCTGGCTATAACTTCACTGCCAGCAGCACCAGGTGAGCAAAGCACACCTGGGACCTGGGGAGAGGGGCCTGGCCCTGGGGTGTGGGGGACAGAGGCCACTCTGCTGCCAGCCTGCCCAGGTTGCAGTGACCTGGGAGCTGCTTTTTGGCTGGTGATGTGTGGCTCCACTTCCCAAGAAACATGGGCACCTCGCTTAAATTCCTGCAGAGATGTCCCCTGCCAGCCTCTGTGTGATGGAGATGAAGTTAGTATGAGCTGTCACTGGCTGAAGGGATTCTTCTGTCTACTTTTTTCTTCCTAAATGCAAAGCTCCTTAGCACCACCTGGAAAAGCTCTGAGGAGGTACAGAGGTTTGGGAAGGCTTCCCAGCCTTTCTTTGAGTGGACCCTCATCCCTACTACACTGTCATAAGCAACAGCATTGTGGTCTGCTGGTGCAGGCAGCTGCAGAACATGAAAGCTGGGACTCATTTAATGGGAATGGCTTCCAAAACCAAAGGGAGAACATTCCAAGCAGTTGCCAGGAGATGTGTGTATTTGACCAAGCTCAGGCTTCCTTTCCTATACTCCCTCCTTGCTAATCCCTTCAGAGCAGCAGCATCAACTACACCATCACAAAGAGCCAAGTGCTCGAGGCACCACAGGGAGCTGTACCCAGCTGACATCTCAACCTTCACACAGAGCTTTTCTAGAGTCCCCCAGGGGATTTTGGCAGCAGAGGAGGAAGCAGCCATTTCTCCTTAGTCTCTCTTGGGCTTAGTGCTACAAAGATTATGGATTTTTCTTTTTATTTATCTATTTTCTAACTGACAGCCCCACAGGTGACCCTGTCACATCTTTACAGAATACTGGATCATCATAGCTGACTTCAATTATTTTTACATGCATAAATACAGAAAAAATGGGTGCAGTAGATCTGTTTAAATAAAAATTGACAAGATGCATTTATTGTTTTAGTTTTGTACAAAAGCATAACTTAAAAGGCAAACTAGTATAAACTTAATTTGTGCCAAATATTTAAACTTTTCATTCCAAAGAGTATCTGGTTCAAAACTTGTAGATACAGTTTCCACCTGGGAAATCTCTTTTTTAAGACCACAGATAACATAGTATTGTAAAATGAAAATTCTGTAGTCCTTCAACCAATCAGAAGTTGCATTCTGCTCTGAGTGCCAGAGTTTTACCTACTCAGTGAATGGATCCTGTGCAACATGAGCCATGCTGGAGCGACCTGCTGAAAAGTCAGTCTGCCTACTGCTCATTCATGTTCTGAAAAAGAGATGTGCGTTAGGACCCGTAACATGCAATCTTAGCAAAGACTGATAAATATACGTGTAGAAACAGGGTGATGTGGTTGGATTTTTCTTTGCTGCTTCATACCAGCGAGAAGCAGCCTAAGAAAGCCTAAGTTACTTAAGAGAGTCCCAGATGTCATGCAGAAGCTCAGTTATTCTTGGAATAAAAGAATGCTTTCCCTGTGATTTTGCTTTTCCTTTGCACATGTGACATTTCCTCAGTAAATCTGAAGGGTTTTCGCAGTCACCAGCACAGCTGCAGCTGCCTTCTGCCTTGGAGGGTGGACTGGCAGTCTCTGCTGACAGCATCTCCAGGGATGTTTGTCTCTGCTGGAAAAAACTTCCCACCAGAACAAGCAAGACACCTCCCTCAGATGCCCCTTTAAGAGCCTCCAAAGTGAGAAGGTTACTTCAAAAGCTACTTTTCCCACAGAACAGGGCTTGCTGTACTGCAGTGCTACCAAAAGGGCTAGCACAGAGCTGGATTCCTGCTCTTGCCATCCAGTATCCATGTGCAACTCCTGGAATTCTAAAATGTGCTGGATGCAGTGCGTGACAGCAGCTGTGCAAGGAATGTGGCGCAGCTGCACAAGTGTTCCACAAGACCATGTGGAGGAAAAGTACCAAAAATAGATGCAAGCAAGCCTCATGTACTGCAGCAAAATTAAGCATAAAGAAATTGGTGTCCATGCAGTGTTTGATATGCCATAAAAACTGCTTCAAATAACATTTGATAAGAAAACTATTTATCAGTGAAAATGCAAGCTTGGACACTGTTTACATCTTGTAGGTGTTCACTGATACAGGACAGTGCCATTATGACCAGTGGCTCACCTTAAAGAAGTTATTCATGGTTTTCCAAATGAGCTAGTGTTTTATAGTGCTGTACAAATAAAAAGTTGTGGGGAGCATATGAAATATCTGTATTAAACTCCACTGCATTAAGTTATCCAATGCATGAAAAATGACCCGGATGCATTTAAAATAAATGCATATTGCAATATCACATATAGTATTATAAAATTATTACTTATGTGCACAGTCCTGATATCTATAGACATGGCACTGTGAAGAAAGCCTGGTTCCTAAGCATTTTTATAGATATTTGATAGTGATGCAATTTGCTATCAGTCAGATCATAATGTCCCTTCAACTTTGGTACATTCAGTGCAAAATATTTTTGGGAGTTTTTTTACTCTTATAAAAATAAAAGGCATTTTTTTCCCTGGAGAGTGCTTAAAGAATAAACACTAGCAGAATGTCTGTTCGAGCATGGAAAGTGACAAAACAGAAATAACTTTTGTTTGCTTGTTTCCTGTTTACACTCTAAGAAACATAATATAATGAACCTATAAAAATAAACAGAAGTCACTGTGTTAGGGTTTTTTTCCTGATATGCTGTGATAAATTGCTAGTTTCTTCTTAAAATAGTTTCCATGCAGTATAAAGCATAAAATCAGTCTTATTAAGTTATTAAGTTCATTGTAACAGCTCATATTTTGTCATACACACCACTGGCAAATGCATTTCCACAAACCTCCTCAATGCACAAGCCGTTGTTGTTACATCCTTTGTTGCTGACTTTCCTTCAAACTCACTTCTGCCCCAGGAACTTGGGCTCTATGGTGTTCCCCATGCAGGCACTCGTAGTCTTAGCAAGTGTTGAATATGCTGTTATAACATATGGCATAAAGTAATGTACCTTCATGAATTAAAAAAAAAAAAAATTTATAAAAGTTCAGTTGTATGCTTTTTTGATAATTTACTGGGTAGGTAAGAGGCTGAATGCTTTCACATTTTGACTTGAATTTTCTACTCAACAACCTTGATGAAAGTCAGTCTTTAAGTACATGTCAGTTTTGCAGTAGCCAGATGGATCCCAACACGGCATCACGTTTCTGGTTTGCTCAGAACATAAACTTAAGAAGTGTAGCCATCCCAAAACCCCACGGATTGCAAGATTTGGCTTTTCCTGCACATCAGGCACACTCTAGTTTCACTGTTGAGAATTCTGCCACTACCACAATGCTTTTTAATTGCTCCTTCGTGGAACCTCATTATTTGAATTGCACCATAAAACAATTTTCCTCTAGGAAATCCAATACAAAAGAGTTCATTCATTCCTCGAGAAGACAGATCCACAAAAGTCCAATGAGCTGGGCACTGTGGTTTGTGTATCACTCAAGTCCGAAAGTACTTGTCTCTTCCACTGCTGTCAACAGTTTTTCATATAACATAGAGAATGATGGGTAAGGGGGAAGGTCCAGACGATTGAAACAAGTGTGAGCCCTGAGGGGAAAAAGAGAGAGGAGGTGAAGAAGTGCATTAATTGAAAAGTTCAAAAGAGGTATACAGACGGGTATGTGCTTGAATAGAGATGGGCAGATAGTATTCTTTTAGAAGACTGTGTTCTGTCAAATGATGTTTTCTAATTGAACAGGTAGTGAGGTTTAATCTACTTTCTTCTCATTAAAATAAGACAGTAAGAAGCATTTATGAAGGTCTTTAGAAACACACTGACAGTCCAAAAGGCATGTGGTAAGTTTTATCCATCAAATGTGCATGAGAAAAAAAAAAAAGGAATGATTTGGCATGGTACAATTCAAACAGTCTGGTGTGAAATCTTGGCTTTAAATGTGTCTTCTGAGACTTAGCTTTTCTTTTCTGCACTGATGATACTTGAACACTGCATTTGTAATGATAAACAAGATATTTCCATATATCTCCAGATCTACAGGAAACAATCTCACAGTAGGACATGCCAGAGAAATTAGATGCTCTTCCTTCTACCATTTCCTTGGCACATGGATGGTGTTCTTGGGACGTTACTGCTTGTGCTGATATTACCAATGGACATATCTGCCCTACAGACCAGCAGCTTTTGGAATTATACAAAACCATGAACTAATCTCTAGAAACCACCCTGCTTTCTTAAGAGGGTGACCATGCAATTTATTTCTCAGTTTTTGAAGTCCATCTACCTCAAGTTTGTTGAAAGACACTTGGAACTGTCTCTCAAAACCTCTTCCAGGGAATGAAAAGGGAGATAACAAAGGTTTCCCTTCATAGTAGAATCATGGATATCATTGCCTGACCTCAAGGCATGCTAAGGATGGTACGTTCTAAAACACTGTGGTGATGAATGCTCTAATGAAATAGATAAGGTAACTATTAATGTGATGGGTTCTTGAGGATTGAATGATGCAAAGAAAAACTGAAAGAGGCATCTCTTCTACTCTAAAGCTTTGTAACAAAGCCTCACTTTAGATTGATTTTAGTATTTTGGCAGGTCTGTGTTTACAAATACTTCATTCTTTTGCAATAAAATACATAATAGAGTTATTTATTTAAATACAATCCAGCTGAAAACCAAACTCCTCCTGCAGTGCCCTGCCCTTCATCAGTATGATCTGTATTAAGTGTAAATATGTGACATGTTAATGGAAGGACTGAACAAGCTCCCTCCTCACAGCAAATGTAACTCCTCTTCTAACCAGTCCCAGAAACCCAAGTGACTGCCACAGCCCGGTACAGATTTCCTCTGAGCCACAAAGTGCTGCCTTCCATGTGAGCAAATTCATTAATTGCCACTTTAAGTGGCTGTCAGCTCCCAGGTATGGGAATGGAACATGGAGTGAAGTGGGTTAATCTCACTTGTTAAAAAACCTAAGAGTCCATTACAAACCCTCATTGAAGCTGAAACACTTACTCAGTTACAGCCTTCTAGTGTCATAAAAATATCAGGCTGAAGATATGTATACACAGCACACAAGCCCACACTATTATTATAAACACACTCCAAACACCAAATATGCAATCACTTAAAAAAACATTGCCTTTAGCACCCTCCCCAAGGACAATACCCTGAGAACTACACTGCTGCTACATGCTGTATAGCAGAAGTGGCATTTCCCCACCCTGTATTCCAGGAGCCTGGTAAAATTCCTCTACCTTCTAAAAATCTCTCTAAGGCTCCTGGAAGAAAGCTTCTTTTTTTTACTCCTCCTTTGCCTTTCCAAAGACCTTATAAAATAATATCTGTGATACAGCTGAAATTTTGCCATTTCCCACAGAGTACTTAAAAATAAATAGAAAATACTCTCTTTTGAAGAAAAAGACCAATTTAAGCCCAGCAGCAAATGGAACTCAGTGATCCCTTGAATTCAGTGTAGAGTTGAAGAGTCTTAGGCAATTAAGGGCCTAACCACATGCTCCTGCTGCACGGGGCTGACAGCCACTCATTAGAACTATGGATCATGCTGTGTGGGCTGTAAAACCACAAATCATAAAAGACTCAGTATATAATCAGCAAGGGATTCATTACAAACTGGTTTAATAGTAAGCCGGCATGTTGTTTACATTTATTAAGAGAACTGAGTTTTATCTTATGTTGAGGGCAATTTTGAAAATGGAATCACTTACTGTGGAAAACCAAGTCATTAAAAAAGACAAAAAACAAGACCTTTGTCTTCTGAGGCAATGCATGCTTTTCTAACCCCAGCAAACAATTTCCTAAGTCCTTGAGATGAAAGCTTTTTTCCTTCTGGGTAGTATCTTCCCATTCCAACATTTCAAACCACATGGGCACTAACTGTTCATCTTCCTGGGCTCACATCTTATGACAACATAAAAAACCATCTTGGTTTTTAAACTCTAGATTCCCAGATTCCCAGTTACTCTCCCTTTCATTTTGATTACCTTAGTAAAAGAGTGACTTAGGCTTAGAATGCAGTTGTCAGACATAAATATCATTTTCAAGTGAATCATCACATGCATGAAGAAATAATGTACAGCAATGAGTCTGAAACCAATTTCTCAGCATAGGAGTGAATTGGAAGAGTAACAGTTCCGCCCCTAATTTAGTCTAATCTGCAATACAGTGCAAAAGAAGGACGCAGAAGTGGCATTGGGGTAGCAATAGTTAACCCAGACCCATAATAATCAATCTTTCCAGGGCCTTTTATATGCTACCTAGTTAGTGTAAAAGACAGCGATACAAGCTCGGCAACCTGACATGTGCCTCACAGAAATCTCACTGTTTGGGTTCAGCAGAACTGATTACACAGCAGTCAGAACAGTGGGAACTAGGCAAACATCTAGTGAAAACTTCTGTATTTACATTCACAGCTGCTTAGGCCACAGCCACATACCTAAGTGACTATCCTAGCTGCCCTTTGTGCCTCAGATCAGGAAGAAGAGATAGGGATGGGCATTATGTGTTTTCAGCACTGCAGTAGTGTTTTTAGAAACAGAGGAAGAAACAAAGTCCACTGACTTCTTAAATCCTCACTTCTGCCACCCTCACACCGAGCACTCTCAAATTTCACAGGCACTCCTGCTAAGAGGGCAATTGCAAAGTACAACACTGCTAGGAGTGAGCGATGGTGCCTTAACATAAAAGCTCTATTTATCTGAGAATCAGTAAGAGTCACAGAGTCCTAGGGCAGCATTCCCAGCAGATCCAGCGATGTGTTTACACATGCTGGGCTTGTTTGGAACCCTCCTGAAAGTTGCTGCACAGTGTTGTAGTTACTGATGTGTTACCTCCAAGCCAGCAGTACCCAGTGTTTGCACAGGGAGTCTCTGAGGCTGCTGAGAGCCAGGCTGAAGCTCCACTGCACCCAAGAACCACACATGTAAAAATGTAAACAGTGCTTTCAGCTTGGAGTTTAACTCATTTAAGCACAAACATGGAAGATGTTTCGTTTTTTAGGAGATCAAGGTTCCCCATGTGTGAATACCAGGAACTGCTTTCTCATTATGTCTGTATGTGTTTGTCACACACAGCTGTTTTTATTTCAATACTCACATTTGTATGGTAAAAACAATCCAGAGAGACAAAAATCTAATGTTTCCTAACCAAGGGAAATATAAGTGAAATTTCAAGGCATGATACAGTCTATTAAATGTGAGGAGTTGGCATTTCCCCTACATTTGATGAACAACCTATGATGGCAAAAGATACTCAGTATGTTTCTCCACACTGCACTCTTGGAAGCAGTTTTATTCTGCAGCTTATTACAACCAGGGTTCTGCATAACCTTTCCAGAGGAAATTCTGAACATCCTCTTCTGGCAGGTCCTGACCTTTTCCATGCTGCAAGCTCTGCTTACAAGCACCGGGAATTTCAGCTTCAGAGAATATATGGAAAAACTCACACAATCTCTTTTCTTACTTAAACTCACAAAAAAGAAAAAAAAAAAATCTTGAATTTTGGAGTCAGAAATTATTTTTTAAAAAGTCACAGCTTTTTCTTTTTAAACAAAATCAAAGCTAGTCCATAGGCCAGTCATAAACTATAAAGAAGAGTTACTGGAATAGAAGGTATTACTAGGCCCCCAAAAGATTGTTAGAGTATTTGACTTGAAATAGCGATTTTCAGGATTAGGATTTCTTTAATCCTCCACTGCCTGGCTCTCATTTGTGCTGTAAACAGGAAAGATGGCTCTGCTTAAAGGCCACCTGCTGTGCCTGTGTATTTCACAGTACCACTTCTGTGTCTGTGACCTTCTCCATGCAGTTCTGATGGCAGGAGGCAACCCAAGAGATGTTTCTGCCTCTGACCTTGTGCTGGAAGAAAAACCTACAGGTTGTTGGTCAGACAGACTCTGTGTGTCTCTGACAGCCACCCTGCGTCTAAGGTGAGACTCTGAATGCAAGTTACTCCTGAGGCACCTTGTTTATGAGGAGTGGGTTGGGATTAGGGTTGAGTTTCCTCCCTGGATCAGCCCCGCCCAAAGCCACCTCCAGAGGCAGTACACAGCATACTAAAGCTGAGGTCTGATTAAGCAGAGTTAGGTTGCCCACACTCCGTACACTACTCTGTGTCCAACCACTCTTAACCCATTCTAGAGGCTGCAGAATTACAGAACTGGATGACAGAAAATTTCCCAGCTATCAGTCTGATCACAGTAGAGAAAATACAAGAACCTGTCATTTTTTGTCAATGAAGAAACCAAGCAAAGGACAAGAATCTGTCATTTTTTGTCAATGAAAAAACCAAGCTGAAGGTGTTTTTTCCATCATTCACGTGTTATTAGTCTGGTCCTGGCATTGTTACCATGGTCCTTTGAAGAGAACTCTTTTTTCTGCTCTAAAAATTGGAAAGTTTAGAAAAGCTTTTTTTTTTTTTCATCTTTTTATCCTACTCCTCTAAATCTGCCCTACCCAATTTAAATTGCAAGGGCTTGTACAACTCAACTCCTGCTTTCATATCTTGGACTCTCACACCGTTCCTTTACCCTCTTCATCTAGTTCAATTGATCACACTTGTTCTCTTTGAAAGCCTCACCTTCTCTTGTCCCTCTTGCTGCTTCTCAAGTGAAATGACTCACTCCCAACCTATTCTGCACTCACAACTTGCCTCTTCAGTATTTGTTAACACTTGACATCAGACCAAGCATAAAAATTGTATCACTAAACTATACTATAAAGCCTATGTCTGATGCAAAAAACACTATAGCAGCTTTCAGTTAGACACAGTCACAAGTGCTATTTCATTTTAATTCATATTAATTTTTCCTTCTAACTTGTGAACTGCATTTCCAGTGAGTAAATACTTGCACATTTAATCAAATGTAACAAAGAAAGTGAGAGGTAGCTATCATTCTAAAAAACACTACAATATGGATGTCAGCCACAGTAACACTGCCTTGTCCACCTTAAGAGAACAAAACTGAGTTCAAACCAAAATGGATGCATCAGACACTGCAACAGTGGGGAAGGAAATTTTCATGTAAGAGAAGGTATATTTGCATATTCAGTGAAAGCTTGTTAATGTTTGTCAAACAGCTGATCTGTTAGCCCAGTGAGTGCCACTGTGCAGCCCCCCTGGCATTAGTGCCCCCCGAGCTGTACCTTGGCAGAGCAGTGATCTTCCCCCACTTCTCCACGCAGAAGCGCCGGGGCCCATTGCTCCCCCGGAGAGAGGCAAAGCCTTCGTAGGGGATGCTGGACGTGCCTGTGACAAACTGGCAGCACAAACACACATCAGGCAGGGCCTGCACACACGGGCTGGGTGACACTCCCACATCAGCACATCCACCACAGCCCTGATGCTTATGGAAAAGCATTGGCAAAGCAAGGAAATTCATGACAAGCAATAAATGCTACTTTACATGGAGGCTAAGGGCAAACAGACCATTTCCTGCCAGGGCTCTAGAGGAGGCAACTTAGATTAATTTCCTCCAAAGGTTTTCTGCTGCATAAATACTGTAGAGTAACACACTATCAGTATCCAGTTACTCAGACGTAAGCCTAAGTGAGTTTTTTGCTGCTGTTTCCTGCATTAAAAGGAATTAATACAGAAAGTAATAATGTCTGGTGGCTTTGTGTTATGCCTGTCTGGCTATATGGTTTTCCATAGCTTTATAAACCAGAATTAACCACTGTAAGAAAAGGACTAAATTCTGAGGGTTAGGTAGAATATCCACTGACTTCTGCTGGAATACTGACTGGTGAGCAGTTTTATTTACAACCTGTCATGAACAGATCAAACATAGCTTTTGACAGATCAGAGACTACTTAATTTGTAATGACCTGGATATTATAGAAACTTGTGACTAACAAATGTGATAGGAACATACTAGCAGACATTTCCATCTCTCCATCAAATAAGATGTCTCACACTGCCTTTTACAGGCCTTTTTAAAATACTTAAATAGACTCAAAAAAGAAAATTCTTCATAATTCAATGATCAGATACACATTCTGAATTGTTAAAAACAGTGGATTTCATATTAGATCAAGAACATGGTATGGTTTGCAGTGGAGGTTTGTCTGTTTCTTTACAGATAGGATGGATGTAACCTGACTTTAAAAAATTTAATTCAATAGTAAACCCATGTATGTAAATAGTCTTCTGTTGAGATATTTTGTCCTTCAGCAGCAGGGTGACTGAAACCTGCTGGTTTAGTGAAAATGGAATTGGACTGATTTTAAGGTTTCCATCATTATTTTCTAATTTGAGGCCTTGAACCTCCATCTAAGCTTTTTCCTTCCCAAGCTGTATAAATACTACTAAAATTTCTACCTGATGATATAAACAATTATACAGTTTTCCTTTTCTGTATTTAGGAGTATTAATGTACTTTTAATCAAACAATAATAAAGGATTATTGACATCCATTGTATCTTAAATGTACTTTTAAACTTAGAAATCCACAAAAATAGCTGTGAGCTTCAGTCACTTGAAATTATTGCATTTAGCCTCTGACTCAGGCAATTCCCACTAGCAAACATCACCATAATTTTTGGGTATCATAAACCAGGATGGGACTACTTTAGCATACCAAATTTTAATTGTTTTTACACAGATTAGCTGATTTCTTACCTGTAAAAGTCTCAGTCGTTGTTCATTGTTGAACCTTTCCACAGCAGCCCAGAACCACCGAATTACAACGTGATTGTCATGATAACCTGTTAAAGCAACAAGAACCTTTATACTTTTAGGTGCTATGAAAGTGGTTGAGGGAATAGTTACTAAGTTTTTCCTAGAGAAAAATACTCCTAAAATGCTTAAAAATCCTAAAGACAAAGAATGAATATACTATGAGAAAAAGAAGTGAGATCCCTTGTGCAAGCATTTCTTCCATTAATCAGTCACTAACACGAATGCCAATTCTTGAAATATTCCAATACTGTGCTATTTATCTATTCAAAGCTGCAGTCAATGCTGCAACCATCTCTCTCACAGTATTTCACAATTCTCACTCTTCTGCTGTTCTCAAACTATCTCAATTACCAGCCTGCAGTCCCTGGGATTGCTTCTAATTTCCCATCGACTTTGAGTGTGTAAAAAAAGAGGAATATCAGACTACAAATGCTTACCACTTCCATTTCTCTCCCAGGTCTGGGAGGTACCCTGTCAGTGTGCAGCTGAACATGGTACTTCCTGAGAAGGTGTTCTGTCACGCTGTCTGGGCAAGAACAGCCAGGGAAGAGCTGCAAACTAAAGTTTTAGCAAACTAAAATGGACAAATTACCTTTTCCTAACACTAACTTAAACCAGAGAAGTTCAAAAGTTACTGTAAACGTATCTCATGGGATGGTTCTTTACTGTCTTGAGAACTGGGTAGTTCCAGCGGCCCCAACACTCTCACTGAACAAGTCAAAATTCAGGTTACCTCCTCTGTACTCTGTATTATTTCTCCAATCACTCAAGTCAATTTCTGCTGTTCCAGCTATAACCAGTTCCAGTTCTCTGGCATCAAATACAGACACCAGTCTTGCATCAACCACCTGTGAAAGGAAATGAAACGCATAGCAACCTTTTTTCATCTACTGATTCGTGCCTCCCCATGAAGTCTGCTTCTAAGGTATTTACCAGGTATCATTTCTGTCACAAACAAAGAGAATTGAGCTTTTGTCTTTTTAAACAAACAAGTCTCAGAGACCCAATGCAGAAACAGAGCAAGGATTCAATGTTAATCATGCAGTGATCAAGAGTATTGTCCAGTGCAAAGTAGATACATAATCAGTCTTTACATAAATGACTAAAAATATTTTTTTTACCGTCCCTTCCTCTTCCAATATCTGCAAATGCACTTCTGATTATATTTGGGACCCTGTATTTTGGAAATGTAAACAAGGAGAAAAATATTTTGGAAGGAGAAAGGAAGGAAATTTAATTTTGGAGCTTTTTACCTCATAGAAACCACGAACTAGACTTTCTGTTTGTTGTACAACTCCTCTCTCAATTCTCCATTTCACCATTCTTTCTATGTATTCTTTCTTGTTCTTTTCAGTGACTGGGATATTGGCACCTCCTGGTTTTAGTTCCCGTTCTGTGATCTTAGGGGAAAAAAATTACCAAGTGACAACACAGTTATTATAAAGACAAAAGAAGGAATTGTAATAATTTATATTTTTAAGTTGAAGCAATGCCTCAAAATCACTAACCAAGCCTGACTAGCAAACTGGAATATGTGAAGTGAGAGAACATACCAAAAAAATCTTTTTTTTCAATAGTATTTTAAATTCCATTTAGTCTGAGGAACCTTCATAATTACTATTAAGTTGAGAAGAAGAAATAATCTTGACAGAGACTAAAGTAGTGAGGTTTTCTGAATAATACCTTAACACAGGTGTTGTAATACCTTTGAATGGCAACTTTGCTGCAATCAAATTCAGGTAAACTACCTCTAGCAAAGCAGTCCTAAAGTCTGATATTTCAGATACTCTCCAGAAAATTCTCCTTAACCAGAAAAACATGTTTGACCAGCTACTAATAGTTCCTCCTTAGATTTCAACATTGGTTTCACTAGCAGGAATTTTTTAAATACAAGTTCAAAGCAGCATGGAGGGACACTCGTTCTTCTGTTCAAATAAATGTTTATCTAGCAGTAGAATGCACCAAGGGAATGAAGAAACTCGCACACCTGCCCAAAAACTTCTTCATTTACAGTAAACGTAAGATCTAGGATATCGTGTATATCATTGTCTTTCATCCACTGCAAACTCTGGTGAAACTCCTCGTCCAGATATTCCAGGTCACTCAGGTCACAGAGTCTGACAGAAGAAGGAAGAAAACACACAAATACAGGTGATGGCAGTGGACTGTCCTCAGTAACTAAACTCATATAAAACAGATTGTGAATGGGAGCCAAGAGAAACATCAATAGAGACAACAACTTCAAATCTCTGTTTATTTGCCCGGTAACTGCCATTACTGTATGACACACAATAATTCTGTAAATATACAAAACTTCCAAATTTAATTTGAAGACGCATTGCTTGTGAAGCTTATGGTGAGTCTGCCCCATGTTTCCTGTCAAGCCTGTTTAGGAATTATGAAAACACATACATTGAAGAGACAAAGAATTCTAATAATAAAAGAAATTGTAAAGATTTTCTTAACAAGCAACCAGTGTTCTTCTTGTTTATGTGGCTACACTGCCTAATCTCTCATCATTTGTTGAACTGCTTAGATAGCCAGCTTACAACAGAAATATCTTTTAACCTTTTGCCATACTTTCCCTTACCTCATCCTTCTTACTAAAATGATGCTACTAGCATTTAGGTGTTTCTAAAATGTATGTGCAGTAGGAATGGATTAATTACTCTCCACTACTCAAACATGCAATGTTTTATAGAAAAAAAAATGCTTCCAGACTTCTCAAAACCAGCTTTCAAATAAAAAGTAAAGCACCTTAAGTTCATTAGGTCTTAGGTTCCAGACATGCTGAGTAAGCACAGCGCTCATTATTTCAGCCAGAACACAAGCAATAGTTCTGGAAACCAAGTCTGAAGTACATCAAAGTACAGCTCCTCAAAACTGAGATTGCCAACAATCAGGCTACCTCTGAGAATGGACGGTGCAGTCTAAGTTATGAAGTGATTCATATCCTATCCTGTGAGTCATTACATGACAAATGAATAAGAACTCTATTAATATCTGGAATAAGCCCTCAGCATTTCACTGTACATCTTCAAATCTAAGATTTTTTAGAAGAAAGCTGGTAACAGGGCTAAAACAAAACACAAGGTTCTCATACTGGTCACAAACAACACTCTGAGGTAGTGGACACAAGGAAATTTTTTCAAAAAATTCATGGATTGAAATCAATTTATTAAGTTAGAAATAATGGTCTGTCTCTTTTGTCAATAAAACATCATAAATAATCCATGCACAAAATGGCATCACTGATGGAGAAGGAACCAAGCAAAAGAGAAGACAGAACAATTCTACTCACATTCGGAGGAGGGCTTTATAGAACGGTCTTGTAAAAAAGGCATCCAGCAAATACTGATGTATCAGAGCAAGACCAAGAATTCGACCACTAAACCTGAACCTGTTAGAGAAAGAGTCAGTCATGATATTAAAACTTTGTGGTTGGTGCAGTGCTCTGTCATCAAAACTTGCATGTACTTCCAAACAGTGTTATTAAATCAGACAGCTATGTCTAAATTGTGGTATTTTTGTTTATTTCTTGGGTTTCTTTAACATTCTCAGTAAGGCACAGGGAAAAAAAAAATTAAAAAGCAAGTTTGCAGGGTGTGGAAAATCCCTCAGATACATAAATTACAACTGCTTAAAAATGTCAAATTCAGATTAACCCAATCAGCCCCTGCCAGAGCAGCCACTTTATAAACGCATTATCTCCCAAAACGATAGCCACTGTCTATTTTCATTTCACACCCCTACAGGATTAACTTGTTTTCATGTTATAGAGAGGCCAAAGGTTTTTCTACTTTCCCAGCCTGACAATTCATGCTGCCTGTCTTTCCTGCTTACAGTGGCTCCTTGCTCCCTCTTCTGACTGTGGTTAAGGAGTTCTATGTATATTTTCACAAACAGTGCCTGAAAGTTTTTTTATGTATTGCAGTGCTCTCCAGCCCCATGTCAACAGGATCTATATCTCCTTCTCTCACCTCTCTCTTTCTTCCCCTATTAACTTCATTTTGTTGGGTGTGTAAGGAGGAAGTTTGCCAGAGTTGAGATCAGATGGCAGCAACCTTGAAATAGGAGGGTCTTTGCAAATATTGCCATGAGAATCAAGATCCATTGTAAAAAACTCTTCCACAATTCTAGAACTAGATTAAAGTCTAATGTTTGTTTTAAAAGAAAATGTTTCTTGAACTTTCTGTTGATGTATCCTTTACAACATTTTTCTTGGAGAAATTAGGGCTTTATTATACCTGCTTGTACAATGTGTGCAAGATGAGGATGTGACATGCAGAGCCTTCCTCTTTCTATGCACAAACTGCTTGTCACAGCTGCATTTTCTGAATTCCCCCTGGGGCTGTACAAAACCAGCACTCCCTGAAAGTGATAGGGGTCATGTCTCCTTCACTCCCAAAGTCTCTGGTCCAGCACCGCAGAAGCCAGGCGTGAATACAAAATGTTGGCAGAAGCTGCACAGCACATAGGGGTTTTCTCTCATCTCTCTGCCAGGCTGTTCTGCCTTTCCAATAGAGCCTATGCCATTTATTATTGAAGTACTGAGTTCAACAGGCAGGTTGCTTCAACTAACTGAACTGCCAACCAGTTAATATTCTGTTCATTTGTAAAATTAGTAATGAGATTCCCCTCTGATACTCATTCTTCATAACAGGCTTTTAAAAAATAAGAACTCAGTGCATAAATCTGTCCTACAGAGATGAGCAGTTGTCATTCCACTATTAATGTAATCCAGCTACTTACACAGCAGAATTCTCTGTTAATAGTCACAGCACAGCTTTACAGATTTATGGTGATGCCATGGCTTAAATCAACTGAGGGTGATTTAAACTGGCTTATAATTGTGAAAATGGGATTATGTAAAAATCCTTGATAACTATTTTAGAAACATGTGTGTATGTACAGACTGTTTCAAAGCTGTGTGATCAGCAGTCTTCCCCCTACCCCCAATTAAGATATCACCACAGATTTCCTTCCAGTAGGTATGTCAGGGTTTTTCCACTGAGGAGATGCCTATACTCTTTAGGAAGACTCAAACAAATTACATACAGTAATACATGCCTGAAATTTCCCTTAATCTCCTAAGCTGACAAAAAGTCAATGTGTTATTATTTTTTTCTTGTTTTTTTCCTAGTACACGAGAGGTTAATATTGCTTGCATGAAATGACTGCTAATGTACAAGAAATGCAGGGAGTTGTGTTGTGAGACAATCCCATGGTACATGTTCCAAATCATAATTTTGCTGACCTTGTGAGAAATAAGATCATTTAAAAACCACAAGAGAAACCAAAATCAGGGAAGTCTAAAGAAATGCAATTATTTTGCTGCTGGTTAAAAAGATCAGATTCTGTGTTACATGTCTGAGCAGATTTTAGCAGTTGTTCTATAAGTGGGAATAAGAGAAAATGTATCTGAAAAACAAAAAGAAAATATTTCTTACCACTCATGGTGATTGTCTACGAAAGCAGACATGGGACTTATTTGTACTGTGTAGGTATCGTTGGCTGAATATTCAAACAAACCATAATACGGATTGAAGAGCTCCCTGGACACCAGGAAAAAAAACTCTCTCGATGGTCCACTGTAGTCCAACCTTTAAAGAGAAACCTGACATTACTATGAAGTAGGAAACACTTTTTGAATCTACATTCCTTACACTGTATTTTGATTAAAATTTTGCAAGGTTTTAACCAGAACCCTTAACCGTGCAGATTGCCTAATGCCAAAGTACATGGAACTCTCGAGGGACTATTCTAAAATGGAATGGCTTGGAAGACTGGAATGAAGTTCTCCATGTGGGCTGCTCTCAAAAAAAAACTGGCTCCAGCTGTAATGGCCTCTTTGCCACAGGAATATAACCAAATAATTGGGGGTGGCCGGGGTGGGGAGAAGGAAAATAATGAAAAGAGCCAAAATCAGACTTATCTGCATCTGACAAATTAACAATGAAAATAAACAATGGTCATATTTTGTCTTTGCAGACTTGCAACCATAGGACAATTTGAAGGATAATATTTCTGTTTCCCTAGCAATATAATCTGAGATTACTTCACTGATTTATGTTTCTTCGTCTAAATTTTCTTGTCTGTCTTCCAAACTTGAGTGCATTTAAATGTCTTTTGGAGAGTGCACTTCCTTTGTTGGGATTTTTCTGTTGTTTTCTTTTCTTTTCCCTATTTCAAGATTCTAGTACTAATGAATTTAAATAACCCCTTTTTCTTGAATGATAAACAAACTCATTGCTGACAATGCACTGAGACTGAATTGTGACATTACTCTGAAGGTCACCAGTGAAATGAGTTAGGTATGATGTTAATGCTCTGTGTAGAATTGGAAAACAGAAAACTAGGGGCTTTCCAGTGGGGAACAGAGAATATTATAACCCTAACAAATAGACAGAAAGATACATCTTTTATAGACAGAAGAGTTAATATTTGACTCAAGTATTATGACAATGGACAGACAGAAGTACCACAAAGAAGGTCAACTTTCACATAGAACTTCTGCTAGGAATGTGCTGGCTCATAAACTTTTACAGAAGACCACCACAAATGAGAGTTGCTTTTGAGGATGAAGCTGTCAGGAAAGTAAAGGCTAGGTGCCATTATCAAGCTGGGGACAAACCCCCTTTCCTCAGCTGAATAAAAAACATTTTCCCTTCACTTGGAAGCATATCACTTCTGTTAAGCTTCAGCAGTGAAGTAATGAAACAGATCCTTACCCTGGCAAGAAGGGGTAGATTCCATCAACAAACTGGAGAAAAAACATAATCAAAAATTGTTTGATACCATGGACAACTGTTGGATCTTAATCTTGGCACAAATACTAGGATCAAGTAAAGGGTCATCTGGAAGACTCTTGCAAACTTCTGGGATAATCAGACAGACTATGAAATCCTGAGATAGAAAAGGAAACTGTGTGCTTGACTATGAGCCATTTCATACAGCTCCCTCTGTATGCAGTTACTGTGAGTCATGTTAAATAAATCAATCATGAGAGTCCTGCACTGCCAGTCAGATTTATCCTACAATTAAAGGCTTGGCACAAGGGTGAGAAAACTTCATACAAGAGGTATGCAACCACACAACAGCTGCAACTGTGGGGCATTTGGATATTCAGGAAAGTAGTATGTTGTTGGCAACATGACTCATGTCTCCTAGGAAGCACCATTAATACTTCAGATTTACCACTCTTAAATGCAAAGCAGCTTGTCCTAGTAGTTCAAAGAACTTAGGAAAAACAAGGAACCATATTCTATCTTAATTTTTATAATGTATCACCACGTGAATTATGAGTGTATAAAAACCATTAAATGAACATCACAATTGATGAGTATAGAAACTGAAGGCTTGAGGAAGATAAACATTAAGAGAGTTATGATAGCAATCACTTGAACAGCAATAACCATGTCTGAGTTACCCCACCTACTATTTTATACACTAATAAATCACTAATAAGTTACTAAAATGTTGTATTATGTAAGGATTTCCTTACCCATTACTTTACGACTTCCCTCTCTTCACCAAGAGGAAAAGAAATGCAAAAACAAACTCCTACTTAAAATCTTAAAAAAGGAGGAGCAAATAAGAAATAATTAACTTTCAGTACTTCTCCTCTCCTCCACCCTGACCTGTCTTTCTTCACCTGGCCAAATGAGTAGTTTGATGTGATACACATCCTTGCACCATCTCTGATGAAACAACACTGTTTGGACACATCCTTTCTTCATTAAAAATACAGATGTGTAAATAAAGGACTGACGTCATTTTAATTTGACTTTGCTCTTAATTAACTGATTCTTTTCTATTAAGGCTAGAGTCTCTTGTAAAGCTGGATATAATGGGGACAGGAGGTGTCACCCCCATTTCCAGGTCACTCTTCATGTTGCTGAGTGGTGAAATGCAAAAGTCTGACATCTAACGAAAGGAAATGGTGTATCTGGATCAATCTCTATCTCATGTATCATTTTAAAAATTTCCCTTTCATTTTTAAATCTGAGTCGAGGCTGCAGCTGTGACAGTAAAGGGTGGCAGGGGCTGTGTAAAACAGGCCTTGCTCCTGTACCCGCACCCTGCTCTGTCAATACAGCAAAATCTCATTGTGCACCAGCCTTGCCATTCCAGTTTTGAGTTTTACCTCAGACAGCATGGTGATATTATTTACATGAACAAGTCCACACTTGGTTCTCAGTTGTCAACATTCTTCATTTTAAGGCTTCACTGGATCCTTATTAACACTAAGTGCTTCACAGTGAACTTTAAACAAACAACAGGATCTAGGGGTTTTCAAAGACATTAACTTTATCTAATCTTGTAAGAGATGTTTCTATTACAACTTCACATTTTAAAGACTCACACATTGCACGGCAACAGCACACACTATGGCATTCCAAGAGCTGTGTTGCAGTTTTCTGACTATCATGGAATAAAAGTTTGAATGTATTTACAAACACACTCATGAACCATTTCAACAAAAGGCAAGTAGGCTTTAAGACCTGACAAAGGGGGCACAAATCAAGAGACAAAAGCAGCAAATAGTACGTTGTTTCAGTTTCACTTGCAAAGGAAACCTAACCACATCTTTGCAAAGCACATCTCACAACCTGTAACACATTAGACTTTCATTAGACACAGACTGAGTGTTCTCTGAATGTGACTTCAAAGCGTCAGGAATATTTGGCATTTTTTGACAGCTGGTAACAGCCCAGTTGTTTTATTTGTGATGTAGACCCTGGCCTGGATAGGCAATGAGCACCTCCTTTAGCACTGAGGGCTTTCAGCTCCCATTGCCTCAGACAGGAGCTAAATTAAGGATTGAGCCCATAGCCTACTCTAGAAGCACTCTCCCTCCAACAAATGGCAGCTGTCTTTTAATAAGCCCTGGAGACACAACAGCACTGAGAGAAAAAAAATATTAATAACACAAGAAAGTTGTTTTGTTTTTAATTTGCTTTCCCAGCAACATTCTGAAACACATACCAACTACTGGGAAAATTCACATAAGTCTCACATTCCTTCTGCAAAGGCACACTATGTTACATTGCAAAATGCTTTAGGAGCCATCTTAAACAGCTGTATGTTCTAGGATTGTGTATGTGGCATTTCCTGACCGCAGTCCTTCCTCTTTTCCCTCTAGACAACAAGTTTGGTGAAACAGGAGCTGCAAGACACTGAGTTCTCAGACCACAAATACTTCCCTGTTCTACTCACCCTTCTTCCCCAACGAACGTGACATAAAGTTTATTTCTCTGCAGGTCTTTTCTTGAGTAGCCCATGATCTGGTTAAAGGCATCTTCTAGCAAATGATCTCTCCTGATGATTAATCTGAAGGGCAAAATTACTTTGAAACAGCAATTTGTGAAAATGAACCACAGCTGGAAACATCTGTTTACACTGCAAGATAATAACAGGGTGTCTTCAGAGATACCTGTTTCTGCTGGATAATTTTATCCAGACCAGGAAGCTCCTGTAGGTCTATCTTCATCAATGCTCTATTTTAGATTTCAATTAAAAAATTGTCCCTTGTACAAAGACGAGTAGTTTTGTTTTGTCTACCTTGGTTCTTCCTTAAATTAAAGTCTTGAGGGGAAAGGTCCTGAAGCTGGCATTTTCATTAAGTCTGAAATCCTTTTGTAAAGCTGAGCCTCTAACTGAGTTTTACTGTAAGCAAGAGTCTAATCTTTTCTGTAAAAATCAATCTCTTAACACAGAAAAAGATAAAACCATGGAAAATCACACTATGGTAAAACCAAAAACACATCCCTACATTATCCTTGAGTGTGTGATGGTACAAAAAGTCTAGAAGGAATGGCAATTATTTGCACAAAACCCCACTGAATCATCACCTGTGAAAACACAACATACTTTCTGGAAGAAAAATTGTGAAAGTGAAGAAGTGTCATAAAGATCTGAAATAAGAGGCGAAAGAATCCTCCATACTTAAACATTTTATTCTCTGTCAAAAAAATGTGTTGAATTAGCTTCCTGAAACTTCATGTGCTTTATATTCAAATACTACCTCCTGTGAGCACCCATAAGACCAAAGCTGCTGCTGCTGCTACCTGCAGAAAGGCAGCTGAACCCACCTCAGCCTCCTGCAAAGGCCCTGCTGGCCCTGCAGAGCTCAGTGACTGCACTGAGCCATCCTGCCAAGGAAGGACATGCAAGGGGACAGCCCAGGAACTGAGCAGGTACCTGGGCAACAAGAGGACCCAGGCAGCAGCAGAGCTGGGCTGGGCCCTGCTTTGAACAGGTCAGTGCTGTGTGCCTGGGGAAGCAACCAACAGAAATCTTCCATTCACATGGCAGGCTATTCTGCTTAAAAATCTACAGTGTGATGGCAAACAGGTCAGGGCAGAAAGGACAGGAAAAAATGGTGTAAGAAATGGAACAGATTTTACAGGAAGCGAATGCTCCCCACCAGTTATTTGCCCAAGCATTTAGGACAAAACTTTCATAGATAAGGTTCTAACTCTTTATGTTTGCATTATATTCTAAGGCAGACACTGCTCAACCTTTGTCTCTTGTCTAAACAATAGTATTTAATCCCATTTCAGTTTTGCAAAACTTGTAACAAGCTCATGTGAATGAAGTCTGAGCTTTGCAAAGATTTCTGCAATATAAGAGAAGTGACTGGCTGAAGGAAATAAACACACCCCCCCAAAAAAAACCAAAACCAAATAGAAAACCTCCTTATAAGAGAGGAAATTATTACACCATGTTCTAGTGCCTCATGGCTATGAGTTTGATAACTGGCACAAGACTGGGTAATTTACAAAATTTTGAAAGTATCTTGTGAGGACAATCCTAAATATAACAGCATGTAACCACATGAAGAGCAAATAAATGAAGGAGGGAAGATTTCATTCCAAGCACTCTAGCACTCAGAGTGCTAAAATAAAAATATTATCTGTTTTTAAGGCAATCCTTAAAATTTAATAATATTTAATGTATGAATCCTCTTTACTAAAGAGGTCTGTGGTATCACTACAGGCAATGATGTACAAAAGATAGGCCTATCTAATTTTTTTTTAGTGGAAAAAAGATATGAGAAAATATAACTGTTTATATCATAGCAGCTGCTATAATGGAAGAATTCAGATGCCTGCTGCTGTGCAAGCCTCTTCCCAAAGCTCTTTTTGGCACCATATTGGTAATACTGTCTGCACAAAAACACAGTTGGAGCAAAAAATGCAGAGGTGCTCAGAACTTGCTGTATCCTATGAGTCACATGCTGGCATTAAGTCTTTGATTACAGGTTTTATATTCCCAGAAATGCCTGGGTAACCATAACATCTGCATTCTTTCTAATGGGAAGAAGCTTGTAGATGTGCAAGGCAAGGCAAGCTGCCTGAAAAGAAATCCAGTTTCATCAGATGCTTCAACGTACTTCAATTTCCCTGGGCCTTGTCCATATCCTTTAGTCTCCAACTTCCTGTAGAAGTTCCTCAGCTTGGCTTCAAAATCTCTTTTGTAGGGAGCTGGAGCTCGGGCATTGGCACGCTGAGTACCTGCAGAGAGCATTGAGCAGAGAATGAGCAGCAGTGACATGAACTGATCAATGCCCCATCTGCTACTGGAAAGACTCCTTAATAGCAAAAGGTATGCATGGTATGTGTTTGGTTTAGTCACCTTTATAAAGAGCACAAGCTGCATATCTTCAAATCTGCTCTGCATCCAAGACTTTTTGGTTGCTCGCTTCCAAAAGTATCATCTCTCAAAAGTAAATCTTAGAAGAGCAAATCCAGGTCAATGCAAAAGATGGATTAAAAAAACAGCACAAGCAACTAGAAAGACTTTAGTTTTTGTTTGTCAAGTACACTTATGTTTAACCTTTATAATAATTCATATGACGAATGTTCTGTGCTAGTTTTAATATTATCAGGGAAAACAGCAACTCAGAAATGAAGCATAAACAGACCACACTCTGCATTGCCCCTGTTGACTACATCAAGAGGAAGAAGGAAAACATTTGGAAATTCCTTAGCAGAAGCTTTTCCCTGGGGAAGTAACAAGGAAGAAATATATAGGAAGAATGGAAAGATTATGAAATTTAAGTTCATGGAACTTCTAACTGGCTGGAGAAACATCCATGATGGTCATCTAAGTGAATTTACTTTTGAAAAACCGTTTTTGAGGGTCAATTTCTTAAAAGCAAGGAGAGGTGAGATCTGCACACCAAAAAAAATGGCATACCCTACAGTTGCACATAAAAGTCCAGTATACACAAATTAGGTGTTTAGTCTGATCTATTCTGAAAATGGCCATCATTAGAACTTCCACAGCCTCCCTGGATAAATTACTTCCACTGATTTGACTGCAAGGCAGGGTGACAAGCAGGCAAACTCCTTCCCTGCGTGGCTGAGTAGACACCCCCCACAAAAAATTCAGCCCTAAACTCATGCCCTAAAGCACACATAAATTGCCATCTACTTCTCTGGAACTAGTGGTCACCTCTAATGCACTGAAAGCACAAATGAACAGTTTAGCAGCACTTTTATGCAGAGTTCTGTCTTTTAACTCAGTTCCCCTTGCGAGTTTACTTTTGGCTCCCTGCATGAAACTAAGCTAGTACAGAAACCTTGATTGCTGCTGTGGGGGAAGGCATGGGAACATAAAGTTTCAGGTAATAAAAGAGAGGAGGTGCATCCGTCGAGCCTGTGGGCAGAGACAGGGTAAGGAGAGCAGCCCAGGGAGCCACAAAGCCCATGGCTCTGACGGGAAATGCGACAGCACATCCTGCGGAAGTGGGGGCTGGAAGGAGCTGCAGAGTCTATCTCTGCAGAGATCAGAGAGAGAAGAGTGAGCTCACTAATAACACTGAATGCCATTTAACAGGTCTTTAAAAGACCTGTCTGACCAGAAAGACACTTGGCACTTGTTCCAGGCTTGAAGTGAAGTGTGGGAGGAATAGTAACTATCATGGAATCTGCAGGGCTCCGAAAGGAACACGAAGGACTCCTCTGGAAAAACAGATCATGGTCATTGATTCACCCATAGTGGTTTTCCTCTTTTACCGAGAGCACCAAGAGCTTCTAAAGGTACACTCAGCTGAAATCTCCTGAAAATTTACAGAAACTAAACAGCCTTTTAACTATTGGCCTTTTCCCTCTGTTTGTTTTGCTTTGAGTCAATGTACAAAAATGCAGTCACCAGAAAAAAGGCAGCAAAAATATACTTTCATGTTAACCCCTGAAGGAAGTTGGGTTTTTTGAAGGGTACCACAAAACATGAATCTGATAACACATTACTTCATGGTTCAGAAATCAGCATCATAATATTCTGTCAGCACATGACAAGTCCTCACTAAAAATCAGATGCATATGCCAAGAAATTCCTGGGCAATTATAGTGATTACTTCCGCCTTGGGAACAAAAGATGTTAATGGAAGAGCTAAAAACCATCAGTGATGTGATAATCATATTTGATTTTCAAAGAGGTTATATTCTAAAGCAGATATAAAGAGCAGCTTCATGACTATTCATCTTTCCCAAAAGGTAAAGTGCAAGTGATTGTGACCGATGTGAACAATGGATCCTTAACAGGCCACCTCGTGCAGTGCAGCACAGATGAGGAAAAACAGAGCCTCCATAGAAACATGGGCTATTTACAATTTATCATCAAAAAAAGTCATTTGTACACCAATACAAACGTGCATGCTTGCAGACTGACAGGGAGATTCAATGGTCTCTCTATATTTTTCTATGAGCCGGAAGAGAGATTACAATTTTAAGGAGAATGAGACTAGAACCATCACTGTTCATCCTCTACTATCTGCTGCTACTGTGAGTAAATGAGAATATCACATGTTAAAGACTCAATGTATTTTGAAATTACTTCATTGGAATGAAGCCATGCCCAGCATGCTTTGGTGCATGTACCAGTGATTAAGAAATCTTAACTCTGGAAGCCAAAACCAATTTTATTTATAAAAGACTGCCAGCTTTGCAGTTGGAAATAAGATGCATACATGCAGATTTCATCATTCCCTTCTTTTCAATAAAGGAAAACAGCTATATCTGAACCATATAGATACTGAAAATATTAATAAATGTGAATATTGTATTCTGCCTCACAGAATGCCATAAGATCATTGAAGTCTTTGGATAGTTTCTTCAGACAGATCTTACAGAGGTCCTTTGTCCAACTGCAGGAAAAGCTACCACATGTTTATGAATGCATTTAATCTGGTTCCATGAAAAGGCAAAGCTTTTTATTATTGTGGACTGGGAAATGCCCATGAAAATCATAGCTCTTCTTCTGATAAAAACTTCTGGAACTACCTAGAGTTGCTTACACCCCAAATGTTCTCTATTTATCTATACTTTTGTTCTCAAATTTGTAGAAATCCCCTTAAAGCCACTTCCAATTTGCTTATCTATTATCTTGAGGTAACTAGGCATAGCAACATCTATAAATTTGGCCTTCAAATGAAACTTGTCATATTTGCAATGATTTGGTTCTGATCAGCAGCTTACTTAGAATCTGAAACACCAGTTTCATTCCATTCTGACATGAATATTCAGACAGCTGCAGTAGGCTACATTTTGAACTTGTGTTAAAGGATAACAAGCTGGCTTTTACACATAAAATTGTCCCTCATTGCCCCACAGTCCCATTAACACTGCCACTTTAATGTACAGTTATTAGATCCATGCTTTTAATTCTCCAGGCAGCAGGATGCTGGAATGAGCAGTCACTTAGCTGTTTCACATCAGTGAGAAACAAGTCTGCGTGGCTTTTTTGCAAGTCAGAACAAAATCACAATCCCTGAAGTTGTGACACCCAGCAAAGCATCTTGTGAGCCCAAGGCAAAGGTTCAAGTTTGACAGTCAAATGCAACTGTACTTGCTGACCTTGCTCAAAAATAGGTCTAAATCTTTGTCTTCTCAAGGATGGGAAGTGTTTTCATGGAGCCCCTGCAGAAGCTTTGCCTGAGGAGCTTACCTGGAGAGTTCTGAGGGGAAGACACCGGCGAGCCTCTCGGGGACTGGCAATAACTAGGATGAAGTAAGGCATGTGGTGGCACATACGACATTATTTCCTCCTCAAACAAGCTGGCAAAAAGGAGCAAAGAACAAAGAACATGTTTATTTGAATAAAGGGCAGTTTTCACCTTCTAGGGATAAATCTGTAGTTATGAACTTGCTTTCTGTGGTAGTCACTCACCTATTTTCACTATGCACCCTTGGAGTACTACAAAATATTTTACTGCCATTTCCTCATGCACATTTTGAAAGTACTGGAAAGCAGTAAGTGCTACTTTTGTGGGACATTGCTATACATAACTAGGTATTTGTTCTCAAGGCTAAAATGTAGTTAATCAGGGCCCTTCTCTTTCTTTCTTTTTTATGTTCTCATTACAAAGGGGTCAATAATCTTATTCAGAAACATTTTAAGCCTCCAGGATTAAGAATCACATCTGATCTTGTTAAGTGTATTGACTGGTAAGCTTGTTAGCATAACATTTTATGTTTAATAACAACTCCTGCTGAAACAGATATCACATCTAGCCTGTTCAAGGTGAGTTACTTCATGCCTCATCTATTATTGATACACAATATTTTACATGAAAAAATGAAAACATTTTGCAGCCTAATCACTGCATCCATGTGTGTGTGTATGTATGCAGATATATATTAAAATTTCAGTTTTTTCTCAAATTTGACACAAGCAAATCCAAAAAGGGACAGAATATCTAATATCAGAATGGCTCTGGTATCAAAAGGTATGTTGTGAAACATGACACAAACTGCAGAGATGATATGTAAAAAATATTTTCAAAAACTGAGCTATAGAAGGAATTGCAAACCGATCTTATACTATCCAATGCAATGAAAACAATGTTCAAATAAAAGATGTTTCTTGCTAAGTCTGTTCCCCAAACAAATATCTAGAGTTTTTTTTTACACGGATTTTTTTAATGGGTCCTTTCTGACAGTTCTTTTTACATTCATGGCCATGTGATGTTTTCCTCCAAGTTACACATAAGAATCTTAAGTTTTTTAAGAAACAATATTTATATTTTAAAAAGGCCCAAAAATAGGTTTAAAATGAGATTTTTTTAATAGATGTAATTAATTTGGAGATTTAGGGACCAGAAAGGGTTATTATTATGCAACTTGGCCTCAAAATTCAACTACTCATTGAATTTCTTGATGCACTTTTACAGTGGATGAGAATACAGCATCAAGATAAAAGGGTTTAATTTCAGCAAAAAATCTGCCTGATTTTTGGTGTTAATAGCTTAAATGAAAACTAGTAAAGAAGCAGCCTCCCATTTCCTGAAGTCTGTAAGAATATTTCCTTTAGTAAAGGGGAAAATGCCTGGCAGCACAGTGAAGTGGCAAGAGAGACATTAAGTGATAAAAACACCTCTCAAGTATTTACCTTTACAAACAGGCACTTCCCAAAGCACAGAACTAAACAGATGCATTCTAAAAATAGCACAAGGCACAGTCTTGCATAAAGGTCTGAGCTGTACCACCTTTCTAAGCATCAGGGCTGGATGCAACAGGACCATTAAAGGTGGTCTGGGCAAACCCACATAAATCACAAGCACAGTGCTCTTTGCGCTGGCCTTTCATATTCCATCCTCCTATGAAAAAGCGTGACCTCCCACCACCATCTAGAACTGAACAAGATGCAAATAAAATCTGAGCCTTGAACTGTAGCTCTCCCAGCTGCAAGTCCAAGGAGTGATGGGGCAATGACTGGGGGACACAATCAGCACACACTGTTCCTTGCAAGGCTCCTCAGCAGCTGCCACAGCATGTTCCACATGAGCAGGGGCAGCAGCAGTGCCTACCTGAGTAACATGACAAGGTCTGCATCACTGGATAAACGCACCAGCCCAGGAGTTCCCTCTGTCCGGATGAACTGGATCTTCTCCCTGTGTAAGCAAAAAAAACCTTTTAAAATGACCTTTGCAAATAAGGCATCGATGTGTACCACAGCAACAAGAAAAAGTACAGTGTATAGAAACGTCTGGGATATGTTTTTCCCTACTTCTTTTCCCTGCCACACCAAGTCCATGTAAGCAGTAAAATATTACAACCAAAAAGCTAATTTGTTCTGAGGAATGTCTCCTTTTCCCTCATCTCTTCAATGCTCATGCTGTTGCGGGTAGGACAGTCACCCAACCAGTAAAAAAAGAAATTTAAACAAAACCAAAACAAAACAAAACAAAAAACAAAACACAAAAACAAACAAACAATCCCTCAAGCTAGCTGTGTCCCTCAATTCAAAGTAGGAGGCTGGTACCTGTGGGAGGACATTCCTACTGTAAAAGTGAACTCTTTAAAGAGGCACTGTCTCTTCTGAATCTCTGTACAAATGCGAGCCTAACATTACAATGCATACTTGTAATTTTAAAGCCAGAGTTTTCATACCACACTGCATTCAAGATATCTCCCAAAAAAACCTGTATTATTTCTCTCCTCTCTTTCATCCTTTCTCCTAGATCCAGTTTGGTCACTGTTGCAGAATCTCTGCATCCTAAGTTCTGAGCATGGTAGCACAGAGAATTTTAGGATCTATACTGAATATAATTTCTTGGATTTGTATTCTTTTTCTCTGCAGAGCTTTTCCCTGCATTCTGAAATACGAGTACATCCTTTATCAGTATGATAGTACAGTAGAGATAAATTCTAATTTGGCTTTACTCTTCTGAAAAAGAAGAAAACAAAATCTAAACCAATGTAGTAAAACCTGTTCCAAAACTAGACGAGAAAACCCTCAAACAAACGGAAAAGTAAAGAGCTCTGTATAAGAACAGCAGCATTGGCTCAGCTCAGGGGTCTGTCCACCCCATGTGCTATTACCAACAGTGACAGGAAGGTCAAAAACACTCCATGCAATTGGCAGGGCAGGGACATCTGGACACTTCCAGAGCCCACTTCACTTTATATCAGTGCCCAAATAGTGAGGCTGGAGGAAATAAATGCTGGATTACAAAATATATCTTAGCATTGAGTTGGTAGCAACACCAGAAACTAGACGGACATTTTCTGGGTTAACTAATATATGCAGCCTTCCAAATGAAAGCAATCCATGACATCCTGGGGTTACCAGTGAGAGTTGCGATTTAAGTGATATTTTTTTAATATATATGCCTTTTACCTTCCGTTAAGATATAAATTATATTTAATGTGTAACAGGTACCTTTGCCTGAAGCCTTTTACATTATTTAGCAGCCTCTCAGTTTTACCTGCAGTAGCTTGGAAGAAGATTTAATCTTGGCAACATGCCTAATAAGGATATGATAAGTATAATGTTCTCACTCCACCATGAAACCTTTGAATAATAATTTTCTACATGTAGTATACTTTCATTTTATATTTTAATAGACTTTTAACTTCTTATCTCTTCTTTCTTTAAGGGAATGAGAAATTATTTTAGACAGAAAATGTCAGAGATCTTTTCAAATCATCTTTGTCCTCTTCCACTGGCCAAATACTGATTTTCCTCCTCACCTCTGTAATAATTACAATAGTATTAATAATAATATTTAATATCATTATCATTCCACTTCAACTGCACTGAGGTCTCAAAGGAAGAGATTATTGGCAGTTGTACTAATCACTATACAAAAAAAGAAAAAAATTACACTAATAATTCATACCGCAGGATTTCAGTTAGGTGAGTGTTACAGCAACGTCCATGGAGTTGCTTCGTCGCACAACGTGTCAAACAGACATGGATTCCAGTAATTTGCTAAATTGGGGTCTTAAAAGACTAACCAGGAAAAATAAAACTGGGATCTTTATAAAAATGAAAATGTTACTGAAGCATCAGCTTCAGAAGGATATAGGAGAGGTATAATGGAACATAATTTACCTTAATCAAATTACTAACTTCAAATAGTAAAATTAGAATGGTACCATTCACCTTAACAGAATGCCTTTTCTGACCAATCCCATTCAATGTGAAACACAACTGTGTTCATTAAAATCCTCAATCATTCTGCTCAAGCAAGTCAGTTAAGGCATATACCTTCAGTCTCCTTCCAAAGTAAATGTACAGAGGGAAATATAAGCTCAAGTAAATGAGGAGGTACAGAAAACTATCTTTTATCCTCTGATCTTCCATTTTTAATCTGAAATGCATCATTTCTTGAGAAAGTCTCAGTTTGTGGGAAATTATGAATCTGTAATCAGGAAGCAAGGTTCTACTAGAAGCAGAACTGGGGAATACCAACAAGCCTTGTGAGCAATTTGAACTCTAATTTATTAAAAAACCCCACAGCACAGAAAAAGAAAATTACACCGATTGCTATCAGACTGAAGGAAATCAAGCACCCTGGGAAAAAGGAATATAAAGCAATAAAACTACAAGCAATCAGAAATTGTTTGTATGCTATTTCCCAGCAGATTTCAAACCAAGCCTGGTGGGACAAACTTGCTTATAGTGATACGGGTACAACATAGGAACTGTTGTGACATGCTGAGAACTGTAGATTTCTGTATTCCTCTTCTCTGTATTTTTCAGAGAGCATGTATTCTGCAAATATGTTGTTTCAGGTTTGTCAGCCAGGATTTCTTTAGAGGGTAAACCACATCTTTAACACAGAAGTCACATCACAAAACTTGTTATACTACACATGGGGAAACTGCAACACAGGGCAGCTTGCTGAATTTTGGGAGCTTGCAGGACATGGAGGAAAAGGGATCAGTAAGTAACACAGAATGGAAAAAAATGAGTACCAGTGCTGGCTGCCATGCCAGCCAGGGTGGGTAGGCCTCTGGAACACTGCACTGCATAGGAGACACTGCCAACAATCAAACCAGCAATTTTTAAATTTAGTGTCCAAGGAAGAATAGATACATTCATTTCAGTCCTGGTCTCTACTATCCAAGCTGCCAGCGATTCCATGTCCAAGTCTAAACATATGGGTGAGTTGTAACAACCACACAACAATCAAAGATCATCCTTCCTCAGATCTTGTTGCTCAATGCAAAACTCTGTAGATATCCCATTCTGTAAATTTTGGAGAGACACCAAAAATTCTGATTGATGTAAGATTACCTCCAGATGAGGTCAGGCCAACCTTTCTGTAAATGTGCTTTCCAAAGATAAGGACAAACCCAAATGCCATCCTGCCTCATGTTCCCAGCTGTACACATACCAAATGAATGGGCACATTTGCTGTGCCATCCAGCTGTCTTGGCACGTTTGGAAGACATCAGCAAATCTCTTATGCCAGTTGTTCCAAACATTTTCTTGTAGGTACCTTTATCTGATAATAATACATTACCTCTGTTCTCCTCACCCTTGTTACAGGCTGTTACACAGAAATACAGTAAACAACTATTTTCCACAGCTTTATGAATATATTTGAATGCACCAGAAGTCTACAATCTGCTATGTGCCACTTGATTTTAATGAAAGTAACTAATTGTAATTAGCATTTTGTACTGGAATGGGAATAGCAAACTTCACTGATTTTCTTACCTGAGTGAATGATTCCTGGTAAGATCTGGTTGACGCTCTTGTAGAATTTCAAAGATATTGGGCTGCCGCAGAAATGCAACTATCTTGTCATTGTAAGCTGAAAACATCAACAAAAATATCATGCTGAAACAAGGAGATACCAAAACAAAGGATGTCATTCCTTCTGAGTCTTCAACAATAATGACATACTTTACCGTCACAGTTTTAAGTTTAGAAGTGTTGGGTTAATACTTTTGTATTTAAGGCTATCAATTCTACTGTGATTTAAGGAACACACTTCTTGATTATGAACCAAATCTCATTGTGACATATCCTTTCCACTGCTAACAGCTAGAATTCTGTTAGCAATTTCTATTATATTTTAGCACTCACACTCTTAGTTAAGGTCAAACCAGAAAATTTATTGTTAGAATAAAATTGCAGGGACCTTGGTTTTCATTGCACTGAAATCTATTCTCAAACATTGCACAGCCATTGGAAACACCCATATCAAATCCTCACTAATGGCTGAGCCTACAAAGCATTCACACCATGTCCTGGCAAGGGGGAGGATTTAAATGGGCAGAGGTTTTCAAGTACACATGCCACAGTACAAAGAGCCAGTTACAGTCAATCAGATTAATTTATCTTGATTTAGCACAATGCAACAGCTGTTTGATTTAATAAGCTAAATTCTGTACATGGTGGCACAGAAGTCAGTAACTCTGTGTGTATGTAACTGAGAACAGAAGTTAAGCTAATGACTAATTCCAAGCTGATTAACACTTTCTGTAATCCTGCCAAAATAGATGCTCAGAAATTGTAGAAAAAAAAAAGGTAAAAATCACTGGGAATACATGGAGTCCAATCAGGACCCAATCTGACTCCCTGGCTTCAGTTCATCCTGTGAGCACACAGAGTAAGTGAGCTAGGGAGGTAAAATACACCAGTTACGTGGTTCTGCACAATTCCAGCTCTGCCAGTTCCAATTGAACAGTGGGGAAATGCTGAACAGACAGAAGGACCATAACAAATGGTGACTTCTCCCCACCCCAAGCCAATGGAAACCCCAGCAGTGCACACTGCCATGACCTCCTCAGCGATGAGAACTCCTGTGAGCAGACGCTGATGCTGACATACCCACTGGAACGACATCCTGGTACTGAGCTCTGCTGACTGTGTTAAATGTGCTGGATGGTCTTGGCAGAACTGGGGGTCCTGAATGACGGGAGTCCTCTCCAACCTGGAAATGTGCAAGTAACCACAGTGAGTGTCCCTTTGCCAGTACATGCACCCAGGTACAGAAAAGTGAGAATTTATATGGTTTAAAACCAAGCACGTACGCCAAGGCTTCCATTGATCACTATCCCCAGCAACCACAGCAGCAGGAAGCAGCTGTGCTGTTAGGACAGGTACTAATAAAACATTATTTAGCATACTGGGCCCATTAATAGGAAGAATCCAAACTGATGCAAAATTTGCTGCTATTTTTAAATAGTCCCATTCTGAAAAGAGACAAAAAAAAAATTGAAACGGGGATCCCTTCAGGGGGTCTTTTGTAATTCATGGACATTTTATCTATACAAAACACTCTGGAAACCAAATTCTGCTCCTTCATTAGCACCTCTATTACCTCTGTGCATAACTGGAGTTTCCCTAAATTTGAAGTGGAAACAAGTTTGTGGCTGAAGCCTCAAAGAAGTGAGTTCCCATTCAGGCAAGGCAAACAAGTCCAAAATTGGTAAAAACATGGCTCCTAGAATCATTCAGAAACACTATCCTGGTTCTTTTTGTATTTACCTTCTGGGCTTAAAAAAAGTTGCATGTGAACAATTTTTAGGGTAGACCCACAATACAAAATTGTTCTTAGAGGCATTTGTTATGTCTGGGCAACTGCTGCAGTTTACTGCTTGATGAGGTTTCAGTCATTTCTCAGTATTCAGTATTTTATCTCTATAAAACGTTTGGTCAACCTCTTTTTCATCCTGCTGGACCTCTTTGTTTACTTTTCCATTTATCTGCCTACATGTAATGGTTAGCATTTGAACTGCACTCCCAAGCTTCAAAGGTCTCTAAAACATCTAACTGCAAAAGATCAAATAATTATAAAAGGTTGCTTGTAAATCCAATCTCTGAAATCACAAGGCAGCAAAAGTCCCTAGATATCTCCCAAGACTTTTTTGCTCTCTGATAATGCTCTTTCAGAAAAATGAAGAATTATTTCCTGTTAGGCAATGTGCTGGAAAAGGAATGCCATTATTATTAGCTCCAGCTTCACATTGGAGTTCAGCTTTAGCTAAAAAGGCATTCTTTACACTGGTTCATGTTTGCTTTAGAGCATCTCCCTGTAAAAACTGGGTCAGTGTCTTCAGAACATCAAAGTTCATGGCAGGTCAAAGCCAAAGAAAGTACTTTGATAATTTTTTTTATGAAGTATTCAACTTTTGCAATAATGTACAGTTCCTTTATGCAATAGCTTAAAAATAGGAAAAAAAAAAGCAAATATGCAATACGCAATACATAAGCCCTAGAGTGCAGAGGAAAAGCTGTTGTTCAGGTTCATACATATGCAAAAGCAACATCATTGCATCATTAATGCCAGAATGGGAATACTGTATTTAATTGCTATGCTTGAGATCCCTATCTGGAATTACACCTCAATTCAAGTTACAATTGTAACAATATCAAGAAGACACTTCGAAAATTGCATGCAGAAACATGGTTTAAGGAATTTCATGTATCTAGATGGAGTGGGAAATTTTGATAGGTAAGCAGCACTACATATATGCAATATATATGATGAATTCTTGTTGGATAAATTATACTTCTTTTGCAGCATTGACAACTTCAGCAGCATGGTTGGCACAAATACCTGTTTTAAGTGCAGAGTTACTGGATGCTGCTTAAATAAAGATAATTTGGGTGCATATTGGATAAAGTTAAGAAAAAAAATTATTTCTGCTCTGTTACAAATCAAACACAACAGAAATACTTGCTTTACCCTATTCAAGATCTAAATAGCTATATAAAGACACTTCTAGCTTTCTTGCCTGATACCATGACATCACCAAATTGATGGTTAAATGCTATTTAAAACCATTTGAAAAACATAACTGACATTGGAGGGGGGCTGACTAAACCATGTTCACACAGGATGTGACAAGATATGCAGCCAGTGCTGTGGCATTTGCTGCAGCTCAGCGGAAGCCCTGCTAGAGATGTGGCAGACAAGATCCATGTCTGCTCTGAAACAGAGGTCTGGCAGACCTTCATCTGCCACAAGACTGAGCTAAGAAAAGGATAAATCAGAGCATTTCTCTTGCTATTCTGAATTGCATTATCTTGAATTCCTGGCACGTAACAGCTCTCTCCTGTAAACACAACTTACAGCCCACAGTATGGAGGTTTTTAAATAAAGTACAGCTGAAGTCCAAGTCACTACACATACATACAGCTACAAGTGTAAGGAAGTGACAATATGGGGACAGCCAGTGAAAATGGTGTACGGTGACATATCAACAAAATAGTGTTTTCCATGTATTTCTGATCAGAAAGAAGAGATGAAATACATATGCAAAGGCATATAACAGTCTGATAAACCTGTATGTGGTAAGATTTTTTAATACGTAATGGGAAGGCTGCAGAACTAGATGTATCACCACATATGGATCTTTTCCCCCCTCATATTTGCACAGTTACATATGAACACACTCAGCAGACACCGTGCTAGACAACAATAGGTATTTTGTCAGTGAAGGACTGGATATAGGAACTGGTAATCTGTAATCAGATGCTCTCCTGTGGTTAAGTGGGGTTACTGCGAATTCAAAGTAAGAGGAACTCGTGCTTGACATTTTTCCTCTGAATTCATACAAATTATAAGCAACAAGTAGGCTAGCAGAAAAAATTATAAACCCTTATGGATGACTGCTGCACTCTTACAGAAGAATCATGCTCCTCCCAACACAGAATGATGTGAAAGGGGATGGTGTTAACCAGGTGGTGTCCCCGAGGAGGAGGCACAGACCCCACTCACCTCCCCAGCACTGTGGCTGCGCTGCCGAGTCAAGTGCTGCCGATGGACCAGCGCACTGGTGGGCCTGCTGCTCTGCAGGGGCAGCCGCGGGTCGATGAACGTCGTGGTGCGCGAGTTGTGGTCGACAAAGAAAGCCTGCAGGACGGAACACACAATTTATCACCAATACTTTCTGTTTTTCAGTTATGTCTGAGGTTAACGCCTGTTGGGGATGTAGGTTTAATTCTATCAGGTGGGGCTGTAGCAGATCTGTTCCTGTGGCTTCCATTTCCCTTCTGCAGAAGGAGGATAACACTTTTCCATCCCACTGAAGAGATGAATTGCTTAATACCTTACTTTGTTCACGTCTATAAAGTCCTTTGAAATTCTCATCTGACAACCGTCAGAAGTGGGAAGCTTTACTATGACTGTCAAGAAGAGAAGTCTTGAATATTTAATAGAAGTAATCTTGGTGTATTCTCCTTTTCATTCCCTTACAAGCATCTAAAAAGGTGTCATTAAGTGACAAACCCATTACCTTTTGTGGTATTTGCCATATAAGTATGAACACAATTGGCTGTATATATGTCAAGTGTATGCTTGCATCCAGTCATAAACTATGATTACAGGCCAACAGGCATTTTTGCCATATTCCTGATCCAACTATTCCAAGTTCACTGACCTTTTTTTCTAAAAACCAAAACAAAATGCAGAAACAACCCAAAGGCACCACCCCAAACAAAAAGACCACCTCTCAAAACCAAAAAGAAAGGTCAGCCAAGAACACAAAGATGATGGCAACAAAAATATTTAAACCAGGCAATTGGTGAGAATAACCACATATTGGCCAGTCAACCATTTGCTGAAAACAAGGTCACAGGAACATGTATACTGGAAAATTAAAACCTCCTACAATTCTATCTAATTTGAACCAAGAAGTTTTCTAAGCCCTGAAATTTAAACTTTTCTAGTGTTGCACTTGGAAACCAGCACTGTTCTATTTCAACACACTCTGAGTTTTCTGTCACAACACTGGAAACATGTGGAAGTGGCAAAAAAAGATCTCTGTTTTGAGCAGGAGAATTACAGGAAAGTGACATGTGGTTTGAGGAATCAAAGAATCTGGACCAGCAGAGAGGTGGTCAGGGACTGCAGGAGCCATTTCTGTGTTTGGCTTCCAGTGAGGTACTTCAACCACAGTTCCACAAACAATTGAATCCTGTGGTGTCAGCAAAAGAAACATTCTCATCTTTCCCCCTCCTGACCACTTGTTTCATCCCCTGTGTGCCCTTCCTGCCTTGTGCTGGCACAAGTGTTTGTGTAGCCATACAGTAAACCCATCAGGGGAGGTGGTGCAGGCTAAAATTACTCTCTATTCGTCCCTCTCTCTGCTGGCTCCTCTAACCTCAGTCAGCTCACCAGGGATGAGAGGAGAGGGGAGCAGAACCACTCTTCTGGCAGCAACACCAGCTTCTAGTATTCATGGAATCATTGTTTCAGACTGCTTGGGAAAACCAGACCAGGGAAAATGCAATGAAGGTAGCTAGACAAACCAGTGTGTCATGCTATACAGCAACCAAATGCCAATATGGACTGTGGTGGGAGAAAATGCTCATACTTCCAGCTGCCAAGGAAGGAGAAGCATACGGAGAGCCACCACAGCTGCAAAAGCCTAGAAGTGCTCCAGAAAAGAGCATCAAGCCTCCTACACCTCCAACAGCAATCACTTGTACCTTTAGCCTGTGCCTAGAAAGAAAGAATCCCATCACCTGAGCAGTAAGAAGTAAGTGTTCTGATCATCTGACTTAGTCACGGATCTGCAAGTGAAACTGTTTCACACTTCAAACATCATAAAATGTATTCAGTAAATGAAATTTTAATTTTTACATCTGAGCCTGATGCAGGACTTGTTTACCTTGACAAACAATGATGCCACCAATGGTGCAAGTATACAGATTAGAGAATACAAAACCAGTGAGAACGCACAATGAAAACCATCAGGAAATTCATATTTGGGGCCTGGAAGATACATGAAAGAGACTGCTGCAACACAGCCAGTCTTTCTGAAAATTTTGCTCCTGATTGATAAGCTACTTACTTTACTAGCAAGTGGTTGGTTTGGGGTTCTTTTAATGTCCTTCTATCTACTTTATCTAGTCTGTGTACATTTATATGATGTAAAGCACTTGTAGCAAAACACAGGTTGATTTCATTAAGTCAACGCCATATTGTAAATCACTTATTTAAAAAATCCTGATTCAGTATAGGAGGTAATACCACCTAGAGCTGCACCACTCAGTTCTGAGTTAATGCAGCACTTTAGTATTGCATCCAGTGTTCCACAGCATTCTATTTAAATAACAACTCAGCTTAGACATGAAGATAAAGACAATCACATCTTATTAAATATGTATGGTTGCAGGCCAACTAGTAGTAGCCTACTTTAAAATAAAGCATAAACTAGCACTTTGAAGGTCTGGTGAAGATAACCACTGCAGCTTCAATGCTTTGGGCTAATCTGGACACTGGCACACAGCTCAAAATACCATGTGGTTCACAGTCTCCTTCCAAAAAAATTCTTCTCATAACTCCTGCCTAGCTATAATCCATAAATCTACAATGCCTGAAGAGACTGACATAAAATAGGTAGTGCCAAAACTATATTTAGCCCATTAAACATGAATAGTTGCCCTAGTTACTCTTCCAGTTAAAATCTATGAAGCTTGCTAAATTACCTTTTCTTCCTATTGGAGACTTCAATAATCAATTACTATGGTTTCTTTAACTGTAGAGAGAAAAACCAAAAATGTCCTTTAATAGCTTCCTATGTATTTGCACATCTTGCAGAGATCTAATTAAAAAGTAGATACACTTGCATCTGGCTTTAAAATATGGGCATGTGCTTAGACAAACTGCACAAATGCACTTATCTGTACAATGTCTGTGTATATGCACACGGACACAGCAAGGCAGGTCTCAAAGTTACCAGACTGAGTTCAGCTCAGTGCCTCCTGCTACCACGTTTTTCAATGGCTTTCTGCCTCGCTGTGATTAGTGACTGTTGAGGGATCATCTGTAATGCCCATCAGAAACTACATGCTAGTCACACGAGACCTTGCAGGGAAGAGTGCAGGATCTGATGTCCTGTAGAGGATACACAGAGGAGTCAAAGAGGTGTGGGCAGCTGGGCTTTGCTGTGCAGCTCTGGAGGGAATTTGGAGATGGGCAGTCCCCAGCTGACCCTGGCAGATAGCCCACAAAGAGGACAAGCAAGCAGCACCACGCTGCCGTGGGGGAGTGAAAACGCCACTACTCAGCATTGCACCAGGGCCAGAACCATCACTGTGCCTCATGAGCAAGAGCACCAAGTTCTCACTGTGATGCACTTGAAAAAACAAAGGAAAACTCAGCAGGGAAGAGTAGTTAAGGAAAGGAAACGTAATTATATATTGTGTTATGGCTAAGTTCTACTTGCCTCTCATTAGGTTTACATTTTAATAAAGGCAGGTCGAATTTCAGTTTGGTCTCACTAAGCACTGGTCTTGCCGTGTGTTGGCCATGGTCTCTCTTGAGGGCTGAAAAGGCTTTTCCACTGGCCACAAGTGGCACTTGTGACAAAGACAATTCAACATAATTTAAATGAGCAACGCTAACTCGAAGTGAAGAAATCCCAGGGGGAATTTATTCAGTGCTTTCTCTTCCTAATATTGTGGTAGCATTGCTGTTACCAAACACCACACCAGAAATCCAAAGGTGTAATTATCTCTATGGAGCACATATTAAAGAAAATTGAAAACTGCCCTATTCTTCAGGAGAAAACTGGCCTCTGAAGAGCAGAACAGAACAAGAATGACTTAAAAAAGAAAACAGTGAGGCAAAGATAAAGGTTAGTGGAATTGCACACTCTTAATTGGGTGTCTAATAAAAAAACAAAGTGCTTTTCAGAGTTAAAAAAATCTAGGAAACAACCCTCAAGCACTTCTACCTTTTGGTTTAGAATTGTCTAATCTTTCCAAGCATCAAGATCATTATTTATATGGACTCTCACAGCTGACCATATTGAGAGTGATAAATGTAAGAACCAAGAGGCTAAATATGCCAGTAATACTAATGAACCGATAAGCCTTATCACTTCCTCACATGCTAATCACAGCCTATTTTTAACCCTCCTGTTTTCTACAAAACATACAACGTTCTAGATACTGAGGATGCACCAGCTTAAAGTTACATTAAAGTTTACATTACAACTATAAAACAGATATCAAAATATTTATTTAGGAAACTGAAAATTGATACTGGTTTAAAAAAGCAGTGAGATTTAAGATCCCTAATACCTCTTAAGTAAACCTACTCCATACCACCTCTTACATGTTAAGCAATACACAACCACCAGAGTGATCATCCCCAGAGTTCTCTCAGTCTGTTTTATCTCAGAAACTGGTGAACACGAGGCCTTCTGAGCACTGTAGAGTTACCTTGCCCTGATGGTCATGTTTCATCTCCCAGCCCCTCGGCAGCTCCAGCTGTTTGTTGGCAAACATGTTGAGGAAGCCCACGAGGTCCCGGTTGTGCTGGTAGCGCTCGAAGTGGTGGGTGTCCCGCCGGACTTTGGTGATCATGTGCTTCAGACACGTGTTGTTTGTAAACATGCGGTAGGCACTCTGCAAAACACACAGCAGCAAAGGCTCTTCAGAGAGAAAACTGACCACAAAAGACAGCCCCCGTAATTGTAATGGTGCCTGCAGAAGAAAACGCTCTCATTCCATTATTTCTGCTTACACTATTAATCCCACTACACAAAGAAACACTGGGTGGGGGGGCAAATCTATGCAAAAAGAAGCACTGAAGAACAGGCAAAAAAGGAAAAGGAAGATACATATTAAGATGCTTTTTTGCTCAGTGTGACTTCTAATATACTTTGATATAAACCAGGCAATCTAGGGGAAACAAATCATGCCATTAAGCAGCAAGGTCTTTCTCAGAATTGTGTCTCACCATGTGCAAAGCACAGTAAGAAAGCTATTGCTTCTGCAAACAAACAATTTTGTATCATAACAAAGATGAAGAATTGAGTGGAAAATAAAAACTGCTATGATGCAGAGCTAGGATGGCTCTGATAGCCCATTAATTTCAGAGGATGATGATGAATGAATTTATCCAGCCTCTCTATGTACTACCCATATCCTATCATCAAACACTGAGCAGTACATTTGTACACAAAACAACTGCATTTATAAGCACATATTTATGAAAGCCTTTGAGCTGTAGCCACCATACTCACAGGGTTAGAATGCAGCACTGTAAAGAACTCTGGGCTGATAAGGAATTTCACAGGGGGAGACTGGAGCAATAAAGTAAGTCTGGATCTGGAGGTAGAGTGAGGCAGCACATTCTCTCTTCGAAAATCTAAGAGCAAAGTAAATGACAAAGACTTCCAGCAGTTATTACCAAAGCATCCCTGCAAATAATTACATTGATTTGAACCACACAAGCAAGGGAAGCATTAAGTACACAACTATTTCAGATTTACTGAGGATTCTCCATGTAAGTGTACTCAAATTTCTTCAAACGTAACACTGAAGTTTCTGAAAATATTACAATCTTAGTTTAGTAACATTTACATGTGGCTTTTGGTAAACAATAATTTAAAAAAAAAAAATCACATTCAATTATTTGGGTTACTAAGTTTGTGCCTGTATATAAGATGGAAGAAAGTCCCTGGGGCATGTCTGTGCTGCTATACTGTAGCTGTATGCAGGTAAGTTATTTTTTAAATGCTAACTAATGGATATAAAAGTCATTGTACACTTATAAATGTTTCATTCCTTCTTAAAAAACAAACAGTAAATCTGCCATTACCACAGCCCCACTGCTGATACACTATTAAAGCAGCTTATGTAAGTAAGAAGCAGGTTGCCAAGGAAGTACCTTTCAAGTTTCAACTTCCAACAAACATTTGTGTCTTCTCCTAGCAACTACAGAAATGCCCTGATTTTTCTTCAGTACCAGGAAGGAAGTGAAAATATATTGTGTGATGTTTGCTATAATGTCAAAACTGTTGCCCCCAATTCTCTTTGAAGATATTTGGAAGCATATTTTTAATGTAAATGAAAAACTGCAAGTTCAGATTTGGTCTTCAGTGATTTTACACTGAAATGTGTGCTGCCATCTAGATTTCAGTTGCTTTGTTTTGTACATATTGCAGTATTTGCACATTTCTCCAACAAATGAATATTAATCATATAGACCACAGCTATTATAGATACAAAAGATCATTACACACAAGAGCAAGGAGAGAGGCAGTGAATGAGACTCTAAACTGAGGGAAAACTACAAAGAAATTACAAAAGAAGAGGAAAATAATACAGACAGGTAAAATTCTAAATATGGATAGGTAAATATTATGGAAAAAGGGAATGTTGAAAATAAATGCATTAGAGGAAACCAGGAAGTGAAAGGGTAATTGGTAAAATAAATGAACAAGAGGATTTCTAGAGACACTACTTAAACGATAGACCTCAAGCTTTCCCACATGGACCACATCAGTTGTGTGAAAGCAGAGAGGCACAAAGGCTCCTGAAGCTGTGCCTGAACACTTGGGCTGGGAGTGCCTTGCAGACACACTCTGAAGTTACATGTGAACTCTGTACTGGTACAAAACCCTGGTGTACACCAGGCAACTCCCACACCCTGGAAGATGCTCTGACATGCAGGTCCTCTGTCATAGTCTGGGCAATCTGGAAACCAGAATGGGTCACCAGGTGGGTTTTTATTGCAGTTTGAGGCTTATGAATTTGGTTTCTGAAAAGTTTATTCAGCTGAACTTGCTGGTTAGGGTTTGGCCTGAATTTGCCTGAAGCTGATTTGTGTACAGCACAAACCATCTGGCTGCACATGCACAAATATAGAAAAGGAAATGGCTACAACAGAAGAGAAGACTGCAAGTAATAAAAGGGAACAACTTGGGTAAATCTCAAGTTCTACAGTGACTTGAAACTCGAGAAAGGGTGGCATTGCTTGCATATCAGATTAATTTAGGAGAGACTTCTGTAAGAGTATATCAAGAGCATCTAGAGACAAAGCTGAAGCACATGACACCACACAGGTATGCAAGGGACTGGATGGATAACAGATTTTATAAATGTATTAATAGATGTTTAGTAGGAAGACGACCACAGAGAGAACTGCTTAGTGAAAAGAAAAAACAGTAATGGTGTTCAGAACTAAAAAAAAAGGTCTTTCATCCTATCTTCATTCAAAAGGTTAACATTGGCCAGACAATCAGAAGAATGAAAAAATGGAGGTGAGAGAGAGCAGGTTAAAGATCATCGTGCAAATTAAAGGTTTTCAAACCTTTTAGGTCGGGTGAAATGAACTCTAACAGTTAGGAAACAAGGTGGAGCAATCACTGAGACATTGGTGGTTCTTTCAGAGATCTGAAGGAGTTCTCAGAAGGAATGAGATAAATTCTGTAAGAGTCCACAAGATGTTTCACTAAAATCTCTCTGGGTCTGGTTCTAGTCATTATTTCTAATGACTGGATAGGGAAGACAAAACTTACTCCAGTTAGGAGATTCTGCAGTACTTGGACAGCAGGGTGGACAAGATGCAAAACCACAGGGGCACATAAGAAAAGTGCAAAGATCTCTGTGCAGGTAGAGATAATCAGCTCACAAAGACCAGATGAAAACCAGACATTTGTGCCAAAGTTCTGCACACAAGGATCAGGACCTGATTTTAGCTGATCAAAGACTGAACACTGGTTCAGACAGTGTCAAACTATCCAAAAAACCACCCCAAAACCTTCTGCAGGAATGTATAAGGAGTGTTTTATGTAAGACACTTTCACAACCTCCCCATTACACCAGAGTCATAGTTTTATTTGATTTTCTGAAATATTCCTCAGAAGCTAAAGACCAACTCAAGACAATCTTGACTAGGCCAAAAAACTAATTTGAGACATAAGACAAGAAGTCACAAGGAAAAGACTAGGAAGTAGTGGATTTAAGGGTATGTTATAAGAATATGAATAGACTGTCTAAAAAAGTTCAAGAATGTCTATCGAGTGGAGAATATGTTATAAGAACTCATGAGACAGCATTTGGCAAGTATGGCGTAGGAACAGCTCATCCAATCTATCTACAGAAATCTAGTTGATGACTGCCTGAAGCCCTTTCTAGTCCTACATTCTATTTCAAACTGCATCAGCAGAGTCAAAATATTTATAAGCCAGACCACACAATTTTGTACTTTTTCACTGCAAATGTCCTGCTTTCTTAACCAGTCTGGTACTGACAGAAAAGTGCTCTGAATCTCACATTCATCTCTTCAGCATATTGAGCAGGCTGAATCATAACCTTCAAAACTAGACAGCAATGAAAACAAATGGCTTCATTTTCACACAGACTTTCAGAGGAAGAAGTTAGGGTTTCCTTTATGCACTCTCACTAAATCATCTATGAGATGAGTGCTCCCTTCTTTAAAAAAGGGGAAACAAAATAATTTTTTTAACCTGAATTAGAATGGTGAAATTCAGCTTCCTCTGCAGCTCCATCCACGGCATTTGTGTGCTCTTCAGGCCTGTCATTTGTCATTGTTCTTCGGATGCTCTGGTACCTAGGGTTTGAAAACTGGACTTTATATATATAGTATATGGTAACTCTGACCTGACCCAATTCTGGCTCCAAGGGAGCCTGCCCATCTTTTCTGCCGTGCAGGTTAATATATATAGACCTCTGATTTCTGCATTAATAGCCTTCTGAATTTCTGACAACCATTATCAGATGTACTATCTTTGGTCACATAGCTTAAGATCACAGGTGGAACACAAAAGTCCTGGAAGCCCACATGCAACGTAAAAGCAACAGCCACATGAAAATAACCACATAAGGCCAGCTGTGGGAGCAGATGTGCCCTTGCCTCCATGCTCAGTCTTGTAATGATGAATGTAGTTTTGCAAGCACACAAAATTCACAAGCACCACGGGTAATTCTCACCGGCGATTCAGCTGTTCCATCTGCTGTATGGAATTTGACCTCTGGAGAATCTGTGGGGCTGGGGGAGCTGTGGGTCGCTGCCATGTTGTTGTCCTGTTCACGTGGTCCACATAAAAAATCCGTCCGTGGCTGTCGATTCGAGCCTCCCAGTCTAAGGAGCAATAAAATAGTGTAAACTATGGAGGGCTTGGGGTTTAGTCATTTATTTGTTTTAGCTCTGTCACTTTTGTAACCCCACCTATTGTTCCAAGTCTCTATAATAACAATAATATTAACAATAACAATTATTACTGCTACAGAGACATATATATATGTATAAAATATATATGTATATAATGTATAAAAAAAATACACATCTATACAAAACAGACATGCCAGATTCTTAGACACTTGCAGCTACAGAAAATATGAAAACCATTCAGCACATCAGTTGAAAAACAGTCCTTGAGAGCTCAGAAGGTGTCAAGATGAGATCTTCTATATTGCAAGTCTATGTGAAAGTAGTATCTGCTGATAAAATAAAAACATTCAAGTTTTTTAGCCAGAGTTTGTAAACAAAATAGAATACCGAAGTATTCTGGGAAGAACAGAATTGTTCACTGGGAAAAAACAAAAACCAAAAACAAACAACAAAAGAACCCAAAAAACCTGTCAAACAGTTTACATTTGTGAATTCATTATCCTGCTTAAATGTCAAGCCCTAAACCACTGTACAGCAAGTTGGGATTTTTCTTGTGGTGTTTATGCTTATTTCTTACACAGTCACCATTTCTGTAACATGGTTTTGCCATGCCAGAAGAAAACCATTTTTGCCTGCATTTAATTTTAAATACACAAGTTTAAACTCTTGAGCAACGGTTTCCAAAGTAAAGCATCTGCATCAGTGGCATGATGGACAAGGCTGTCTTCTGCTATATCCCATCAAATCACTGTTAGACAAGTGTGTTACAAATAGCTTGCTGAATTGCAAAATTGTTATTTATTAAGGTTTCATGGTCAAGCTTTTTTAATTTTTCCCTAGGAATGTAGGAACTGGAGCATATTGTTGCACATTATAGGCAGAAATACAAGATAAATGTTTAAATTCTTTCTCTTCCTCTTTAACTTAACCTAACACAAAATTGAAAGAAATTCACACATTTTTCCTTCTTACTTTCAAATTCTGATGAAACACCAAATTGAATATAACCCAAATTACAAAGAAATTACAGTTTACAGCTCAAAATCATATTCTAAATATTTTCTGTAATTTTTTAGTACTAAAATATTAAACCTGTCACATATCTGAAAGTAGAGCTTTGGAGAGCAAAGCTGGCTTTAGACAATGATTAGTATTTAAGACTTTATTCATATTAGGAAACAACTGATTTACTTAGGGATTGCATTGGGCATGACTGTAAAGGGGAGATGTGTATATGCATCATGCCATGCATGACTGTACAGAAACCCAGCAAATGTCAGAAAATACTATACAGCCAAAGCTTTTTTCCACTAACATTCCAATAGTTTTTCCAAGCAGTTATTGTAATGTATAGTTTTTTTCTGAAACCACAGAACTGCACCACCTATCTCTGTGCATTTCTGAAATATTTGTCTCTGAGACACGGTTCTGTAAAATGTAAAACTGGTATATTAGGGTGGCAGTTAATTAACTTGAGGATCTGCACACAGAATTAATCTGATTATAACAGAAGCAGCAGGGAGCACAACCATATCATCATCCTGGCTTTCCACATGCACTTATATCTGTGTTCTGCTATCAGGCTCCTTCCAGCTACTTGCTCCAATTACAGAGCAAACACAATCCCATACCATACTGGGAAATAGGGATCTGTTCATTTTACACTACATATCTTAATTCCCAACCCCTTTAAAGTAATAGAGCTTTGCCACAGACTTTAGTGGGTCTGAATTTAACTTTTTTCTGCATATTTGCCTTAAAACAATGTTTGCCTCTTAGCTATGTATCTTTTTTGGGGGGGGTCCTTTCTTTGAATACCTAATACTGAGTAGATTTTCACTTCCCAAAGTTTAAGCAAGTGACTAAGTTCAATCATTGAGAGCAATGTATTTTTCATATGCATTAGAGAAATTACAATTTATATGTTCATTAAGGCCCATCTAACTGATGGTTAATGTACAGGTTTATTTTAATATAAAATCTTCACTCTGTCTCAAAATATGCAAGGAAAGCACAGACACCTTTAACTTAATCTGCAGATATGAAAGATGTTGTATATTCCTTTGTAAATCATTACCATACATGAAGTATTCAGCAATTTCAGAGTGCCTGACACCTCTCAGTGCCTCATGAGCACCATCACCTCATCTCCCTGCCCCTGTGCACTGCACACAGGAAAGGCAGCACGCGGCCTTCCCTCCTCTGCAGGAGTGACACTCAGCAAGTCTGTGTGCACCAGGTGTAATTATCACATCCCCATCACCACTCCTCACTTCCAACTTCTCAGCTGTTCATTCTCAGTTCTCACGTTCAAAAAGGGAATGTAATGAGCTCTCAGTAATGAGACACAGGCAGCTTATCCCTCAATTAAAGTATGGAGAAGCTCACTTGGTGGCAGAGCCTCATCCACCCTCTGGTAGCGGCTAACGTCCTGACGGACCGAAGGCAGGGACCTCAAGGGCTGATGGCCATTGGCAGGAGAACCTGGAATCAAAACACACAAATTATTTTTTTTCAGTCAATGTGGGGAAGCACTAGAGTTGCCTCTAAACTGAGCAAGCTATGTTAAAGTTTCTGCAGGACTATGATATTTCAGGATATATCTAACAGTCATCTGTTCTTGGGGTCAAAATAAGTTATGCTGACAGTTCCAAGCAAGTGATTCCTCTGGGATGTCCTGGCCTTGGAAGCATCACCTCTGGGATGGGCTGCATCCATCTGTGAGCAGTCAAAGCCAGGGCACAGAAACAACCTGTGCCTGAGCCATATTCCAGGACAAAGCTCCACCTGGCCCCCTCAGAAACCTTAAGAGAGGGAGGTGAAATTGTCCACTGTCCTTCCTTGCTGCAGCCAAACTGATCTGCAAAACGTCGTGCAACCTGACACCTAATAGAGAGCATCCCAAATGTCTAGAAAATGCTGTAAAATATTGACAGTATTTGAAATAAATGCCAAAATTATTATTTCCAAATCAACAACCTGTTTATGAAGAGAAGAAATTAATACTTATATGTAACTCTTGGTATGTTATGAAAAAGATGTATTTGGAAACCCACTTGATTGGATACACTTCAGTCCCTGAAGAAACTGAACAGATAATCCATTATTAAAGTTGCTTGGGAACAATACATTAGGGACACATTTCTACTTTCAGTGATACAGAAAATTCTCAACTGTTAAAATAATTTCAAAATCAGTAAGAGTTTTACAATGTTAACTTGGGTAACACATTCCTCTCCTCCCAAGGTTCCAGTGCACTAGGATCCATCTGTACAGAGAAGGAACTGGGGAAAGGAAGCTAAAGAGCCTGAAAGTTGATCAAAAAATGATTATTTTTCCTTTCCCCTTTGTTTTCCTTACCCTTATGTTCTAATGTTAATATAAAATATTCAAAAGAAAAGAGCCAAATATAAATTCTATTTTGCATTTCATACTTTTGGGGAGTTTTGTCCCTCCTCATTACCATTTTCATTAGTGAGCAGGGTAATATTGTGGAATTCTTTCCACCTCTTCATCCTCTCACTACTCTCTCAAGAATTAAAATATAGCCAATTTTAAAATAAACACATTTGGGAATTTCAAGTTTGGATTTTTCATTAAATCAAAAAAACGCCAAGAGTCCCTTGAAGAAAGAAATAAATTCAAAGGAACAAAAACAATCTTGAAAGATAATGAAACATAGAAATTACAGATCTTTGTTTTCAGGTGTTAATTTTTGTTTGGTTTTGTTCTTATTTTTAACTCTCTGCAGCAAGGCCACTTCAGAAAGTGCCTCCTGCAGTTGTTACCTCCAGTAGCTCCTTCAAGCTGAGCTGTGGCACCCTCACAAGCTGCTTGTGCTCCTTCTATTTCTTCATCCTGGGACTGGCTCTGGGCAGCTGCTGCCTGCAGGCTTCTTCTTCTTTGCCAGATTTCTTCTGCTTCCTCTTGGTCTTGCAGCTCACCTGCCTCAGCCTCCTGCGCCTCCTCCTGCGGTAACTGCACCGCAGGCAGAGAGCCAGCAGCACTCGCGGAGTCCTGTGCTTCGGCACCGGGCTCTGCCGCAGCTGCCTCGGGGGCACAGGCTCCCTCCTCCTCCTCCTGAGAAGAAAAGGCTGGAGTCTCGGGAAACCTGGCGCTCTCGCAGGAGGAGCAGCGCATTTCCACGGAGGAGCGCCGCACCGTCGCGCTCTCGTTGCAGGAGCTGTCGGCGCCCTCGGCGTCGCTCTCCCCCTCGGGCCGGGTGCTGGCCTCGCTGACGCTCTCGGTGCGAGCGGGGTCGCTCTGCTCGGTCTCTGATGACAGCTGGGAAGGCTCCGACCCTTGGTCGATGGACTCCGTTTCGCTGACGCCCCTCCTGCTCCCACCTGCAGCTTCAGCAGCTCCCCCGTCCGCACTGCCGGGAGGTTCCTCTGCCTCCGCGGCGGCAGAGGACTCGCTGCCAGCCTGCTCTGCTGGGGCTTCAGCCTGAGGGCCTTGCAGGCCTTCGCCTCCTTCCTCTGGAGGGGGAAGCTCTGGGAGAGAATCTTGCTGGTCATCAGATGATGGCAAAGGAGCATCAGAGGCTGAAACCCTTTCACTCTCTGGCATCACCTGATCTGATGAGGAACTTACATCATTTCTTTCAACATTTCTGCTAGCACCATTAAGCATTACTAAACCACCATCATCTTCCAAAGAAGATGGAAAACCCAGGTCTTGATGCAGCTCATGCTCCTCTTCATCCGAGTCAATGTGAAGCATAGCATTAAGTCTTGTGTCAGTAGGGAAGCTACTCCTCAGTTTTGGGGAGGCTCCTCGTGGACGGTCACCACAGGCAGATGTCCCTGCTCTGGGATGGTTATTGTGTTCTATTGCATCGAGATAGTCATTTAGTGAGTCCTGGCGACCTCTGGGAGGGGATGATCTTGAAGCACCAGAGGTCAGCTCATCCTGGTCTGTCTCCAGAGTCCTACTAGTCCTTAAAGAGTGTCTCAGGCTTGTGTCTCCAGAAGATTCCTCAAAGACTGGGCCATTGGAACACACCGTGGATGTATCGTGATGTCCTGCTGGCATGTCCTCATCATCAGAGGGGCTCCCCAAGTCTCCATTTACAGAGTTGGTCCCTAGCAAAGTGCCAACTGTTTCTGGTGAAGCATCTGCAGAAGCAGAAAGACTGAACATGAAACACAGAGCAGCAACACACAGTTCATTCTACTTAAATTATATAAAAATACACATCCTAGAAGATGTTTGCTTATTTCCATCAGAAAACTAAAGAAAGAAAATTCAATCAAAATAACAGAGGCATCTACAGTGTTGGAACAGCAGTTACAGAATTTTCTCTGTATAAGTCTATACTGTTTTGTAGGATATAGAAAAATTAAGGGGTGTGCAGTATGACTTTAAAGGATTCCCATTTTGCTTTCAAAACACAGAGCACTGCCAAGCATAAAATGAGAATCATAAGCAGATTGATTTAGAATCTATCCAAGAAAATCAAAAACAATATGCTAAACGTTGGTGGTTTTGGAATTACCATCGCCAAAGCAGTACCTGCCAAATCTAAATTTTGAACTCCAACAGAAAAAATCTGTAGTAGGGCCCCTGTACACAAATGAGAAAGTATATTATGTCCTCAACAACAGAAAAGCCTAGACATAGAAACACATAGAAACTCTCTCTGCACTGGATCTCTGGAGAGCCAGAGCATCGACAAATTCTCACCTTCATGAACGGAAGATGTGATTTCCACTTTGAATTGGAGATACCCACTAACATGATCAGCTGGGAGCCGTCTGCCAAGATTATAGCTGAGAACCTGGTCTCTGCAAAATTAAAAATATTGGGTTTTTTTAAATTTTTAACTGGTTTCATGTTTCCAGTATTTGATTTCGATTATGGCCTTAAAATAAGCCACATACTCCAGTTTGCATGGAAAAGCACAAACACCAACAATAGTGTAAAACACCCTTAGTTAACAGATAAAGCAGCCTAAAAAACCGTGTTTGATCAATTTCAAGTACAGATTGTGCCCCACCAATTCTTATGTCTCTAAAAATCTTGAGTTCTAAAGAAATCAACCTGCAAAGATCCCTTTCCCCTAACCTTCTCCTTTCCCCAACACGAAATGGTTTACAATTAACAAAACCTTTCTGCCCCCTTGTGGTTTTTACTATGTACAAAAGTCACAAATAGTTTCTTCATATTTTTTCACGTTCAACAAAGCACTTCTACATTCTGATTTAGAAAAGCTATTAATGCTTGAATTTATCTACAAATACAAACTTAAGACTTACTGATTTCATTGGGGCTCAGACTAGATTACACACTTGTATCAGGTTGAGACTTTGGATCAGATCCCAGGCTGTACATTCTTATTTAGGCACAGCCAGAATTCACAGCCCCAGCTCCCCTCAGCACAGCTGGGACAGCTGAAGGAAGAAGAGGGAGCTACTAAAAACCTCCACAGAAAATTATTGTTATTCATGCACATAACTTCATACTGGTATAAACACCTCTGCTTTACTGAGGGCACTCCTACTGCAAAATAAAACAAATGCAGTTATTACTGAAATAAGCTGCAGCAGTTTGCATAAACTTTTAGGGAAAAAAAAAAAAGCCCTGAGTGGACAAGCAACCTCCCTCCCCAAGCTGCTCTATAGCCCACAGGACACCAAATTATTGGAGTAGTGTCTCCAGGACCTGTCACAGATTCCTCACTCTGTAAGTAAAAGTCTTCAGTTAGACATTTGAGGCTTCCAGTTTTTACGTAAGTTTTATATTACTCCAGGCCATTCAAGAATAGAGGAAGCCACGTTGTGAATAATGCCGTCTCTGTATTCAGCTGAATCAATTCTAGATTATTCTCATGCTCATTTATCATGTTTTCCAGGAAATTAAAAGCCACCGGCCATTTCATTACACTAACTTGTGAGCTATGACTATAGCTAAAAGTGGGGCAGAAATGTGGCTGGTTCTGGATTTCACCTTTTCATTTATTAATAATCATCCTTGACATCACCAAAATGATGGTGTTATACTTGCTTGATCAAAAACAAAAACAAAACAAAACAAAACAAAAAAACCACAAAAAAA